>JAIFAC010000413.1:0-108216 GCA_026545765.1 Plantago major
CGCATCAAGGGATATTTTCGGCAAGATTGATTAAACGTATTAATTGGTAATGATATACTCTGTTCGTTCCATCAATAACAAAAAGATTTTCTACTTTCTATAAACATTAATAAAAAAAGGATTAAAACAGTAAAATTATGTTTGGAAAAAAATTGTGGTTACCTATAATAGGAACACTGATTAATTTAACATACAAAAGTAGTTAATTAATCACAAAAAAGAAACCATGAACATTGATTGATTATTGTATATATGATTGCTGTTGTTAAACTACATGGATAACAAAATACTCTTATTATATAGAGGTAAAAGGTTGGAAGAGAAATTAGTTTTTCAAAAATATCACAAAATGCATCTATAAGCAAAATGCAAACGATGACAAGTTAGAAAGCATAATACAAATAGGATTTGGATGGTTTAGTTAATGTTATTCATAATATTTTTGTCATTTCCAATCGCCCGTGTAAAGCATCTCATGACAAACTATAGTTTATTGGTCCAACCAAGAAGTTTATAGGAAATTTCAAAACGTATAAAGATGATTATCACTGTGTTGGATATGATTTTTAACAAAGGGTCTCAAGAACTTTAAAACAGGCTAGTTCCATTAACTTCGATTAATTTTTTTTTTGGGGTAATTTAAAGATTTAAGTACTTATGTACTTTGGGTTTTATTAATATGTGTTTTAATTTAGTATATTTAACAATTATTATCAAATATATAATGTGGCGAGTATATTTATTTAACTTTTTATAATGAGAATAAGGAGAAAATAAAAAGGTTAGTACCTTTTATAAGAAAAATATACACACAAAAAGAAGAGTAGGAATTTGTTGGAGATTAAGACGACTGTATATGACTTCACACAAGATAAATAATCCTAGAAGAGTATTCACTCTACTAAAAACGCACACGAAAGTGAATGTGAAACGGATGATCTCATTAAGTGATGAAACTTGTAAATATGTACCATTAAATGCTAGTGGAGTTCCAACTTAGCTTAGAGATCTTCAAATAAAAGTGCAACGAGAGAACATGAAAATGAATAATGAGCAGACTATGCTATGAGAAAGACAATTGTACATTGAAAAAAGAATAATGAATAAAGGATGACTAGAAATGAGAACGCAGTTATCGATTGATTTCAACATTGTAAGTCATAACATACCTCAAAATAAATCAAACCTTTGATGCATCCAATACTTTGGATTAGGTGGGATTTGTAGACTCCTAGCACTTTAAGCTTTCTATGTCAAAAGACATCCACCTAACAAGATACAATACTTTTTAGTTTATGTGATTACTGTGAAACATATATAATGAGATATGTACGACAGTGTGTATGTATGTATGTATAGATATATATACTACAAACCACAATTTAGTACCAATTTTCCTTTGTTCCTATATATAAATATATGAGTCTTAATAAAAGTTAATGTCAAGTTACTTGTTTTGAATTATGTATTTCCTTCTTTAATTATCATAATTTCAACTAGATTACAATTTTATTTGAATCCTTTGACTCTTAAATTGATATTGACTTTATAATTTCAACCAGATTATTATCCTTCTTTATTATCATAAATTATGGAAATTTGATGCCATTTGTCGCTCTTGTTTTTCCTAAAATGAAAAGAGATAGATTATATACTCCCATTAATATGTAATAATATATAAAATTGCTTAACTTGGTGATATCATGCGGTGCCAACAAATTTAAAGTGTTCGAAAGTAAGCTGAAAATTAAGCTTGTTTCTGAAAATCAATGGTCATCTTCCAAATCATTCCATTATTGGACAATTAATATAACAAATACAAGAAAATGCACACGGCACACATGGCACAACGCCTAGTTTATCGTATTATCAAATAGTTCTTATCTTGAAAATCGTGTCATAGTTACTTGAGGATAGACTAATAGAAAACAACATAAATCACATGTATTAAGACCCACTTAGAAATTGAGTAGTCAATCTTGACTCCCTCGCTTGAAATATTCTGCCGCCAAAATCGAGCCACCAAGTAATAAAATAGAAAAGAATAATTGCAAAGATACCCTTCACATAAATCGGCTCATCTAGCTCAATGTCACTTTCACAGAACCTTTACATCAATCTTTGTAGTATAAACAACTTATGTAGACACGGTTGTCAACTTCTAAAGTAGTGCAAAAGATTATTCATGAATCCATGGTAATCACAAATAAGCACGATCTTAAAGTAAACATCACAATTAAGAAAGATCATCAACACACAAACCACAAAGTCGCAAAACTATTCCATCACATAAATGGTGTAATCAAAAGGCCATAAAGCTAATTCTTAAAGTAAACTAGCCTCACCATTCTGAAAAGTAAATAAATAGAGTTTCGCTTAAAATTCATGATTGAAAACCAACCGTTAGAAGATAGCATCAACTCTTCGCTTTCTTCCTTCGATCTCTTCAACTTGCTTGTGGTCTTCAATGGTTGTTGATTCGATCTCGAGATTAGGGGGTTCTTCTTCTTCTTCTTCTTCTTCTTTCTCTTGACGGCCAGGGTTTCTGCTAGAAAGTGTGTGTGTGTGTCAGAGAGGAAGTTGCTCAAGTTTGTTAGCAAGTGAATGGACAATTTTGGCCTCAATGAACTTTAGATTTTTCCTTCCTGAAAAGGAGTTTTTTGTCAAATATTAAAATGGAATAGTAATTATAATAATTATGAGATAACAGGAAAAAAATTTATTCATGTATTCTTTATGGGGAACTATTGCAAAACTAATTTTGCCTTTTTGTTCATTTAATGGTGGAAAAAACCAAACTTATAGTTATTGGTATGTGTATTCACGTATGGAATTTTTTATGCTTAAGGTTTTAATGTGAAACTATTGTAGTCGCTCAAAACTCTTCGAACAATTTTATAAAATAATTCATTCAAGATATAATTCACGGCTTGTAATTGGTATGTCTATCGACTTTTAAAAACTTTGTATGCCTAAGTTTTTTATGCAAATATTGTAATTTTTTCTAAAAACTCTTGGAATAATTTCATAAAATAATTCCTTCAAGAAATAAGAAAATAATAATTTTATAAATAATTTGATTTTCAAATCATAAAACAAAAACACCATCTTCCATAATAGCCGTGAAAATTTAATGTATACGCACATAGTGTTCAATGGCATTAAATGAGGTTTTGCCCACAATCACCCCTAATAATGAATATTTAATAATCATTTTAGCATCTCTAACGCAATATATTCCAAAGTGGTCGATCAAAAGGTGCGTAATCAAACAAGAGGAGACGTAAGAATCAAACCACCGACATTAAAGTGTTATATCGCCAGCATGAATCATTTACCAATATCAATATTCTACTAAGTCAAGAATTAGAACTAAACTGAATAGACGGATCCAAAGCCCCCGAAATGTATATTGACACTCCTGAATATTATCCCCAATTGCTAAATTAGAAAATACAGATACTTCGTCAATGATACTTAAATTCGCCAGATCATCACTCATACAATTTCCCCATAAAAAAAATCCAAGCAGCATCTTTATGATAACCCTTTCCAGACATGATGAAAACGAAAAGAAAGCTAGAGAAACAGATGTTGGAAAACCAAAAAAATGGTTGGCACACACTAAAGGTGAAATCACACACACTTGGAGAGAGAAACGTCATTCTCATTTCGGTAGGTTCAAATGTGCATAATGATGTTGATTTCTCCGCAAACGTCTGTGAGATACGATCTATTTTTAACTTACAAAAAGATGGGCCTATAGCATTATTTCTTAATCAGAAACATGATGTTTTAAATGAAACCACTAATGTGACACCGAAAATAAAATATATACTTATATTTGATTTAATTGAATATTACAATAATAAAAAATTGTCCCACTTATAAAAATTACACCGGTCAATTTAGGCCCTACTTGAAATATTCATCGTCAAAATTGAGCCACCAAGTAATAAACAACAAAATTATCATTCAATTTGTTTTTTCTTGGTAGATGAAATGGTGGGATCTCCATGGTTAGGTACTGCATTAAAAGACACCTTCGCATATGATATAGTTTGTCACGCCCCAAAACCAAAGCATATTGGCGTGACCGGACGTCTATCATGAGATGGGAAGAGAACCAATCACAATAGGAAGAGAGTGAAAGGCCCGTGTAGAGAAGTGGGGAAGACTTTCTAGGGAACTAGAGTTGCTCGTAAATGGTGAAGTTTTAAACGAGAAAGCAAATGACTTATGTAAGGTTGTTCAGAATCGGGACAAATGCACGCTTTTATGCGAGAGGGGACTTTGAAGGATGGGGTTCTTCTAATTTAGTTGTAAAGCATTTTAAATAGTGGAACATCAATAACAAGTAAAACTCGTAGCTTCCTTAAAACTCCAACAAAACGACAACTCATTAATTTACTACGCCATAACTCTCAGAGTATGCTACTTGTTCACCCACTGACTCTAAGAAACCTCCATCCATGTACACTTCACTAAACATCTTAAATGGGTGCAAGGGTGAGCTCCTCAGCTTTTACTCGGATCATTCATATTTAAAACATACATACATATACACTCCATCATATATATCAAACATAATCAAAATCCAGACGGGCACATTTGTATACAACAATAGTAATTACACTTTTAGCTCGATTAGACCTACACTTAGGCCACAAAACCTGGGGGCACACAGCCACTTTGAATATATCCCTACCATAGAGGTTGTTGATACGAAATATGTCCAATCCACAAAGACGCCTGCAACGAATCCTAAGGCGCCCCAAGTTGCTTCACGAGTCGTGACCTTACATCCCACCCTAAGCCCCCGCAAGCCCGACTCACCTGTGAGGAAAGGGACAGAGGGCCAAAGGGTAGTAGGTCCAGCCGCCAATGGTCCGTGAACCATGGGTCAACCCGACAATTCGTCTCAACTCAACACAACAACCTCATAAGCAACCAAGTGAACTGCACTAGAGAGTAAGGAGGTCCGAGGCAAGGTCCGAATGAGAGGTACTTGATGACTAATGAGAGTATCTTATAGGTAATTTGACGTCTCGACCAAACGCCCAGACCCTTCGGACTTTAACCTCATGCGCATTTCATCAAAGCTCTAAACACTCACATTAATGACTAAACTACCTCAAAGCCCAAAGTGGAATGGGGTAAGTGTCATTAATGGCCACTATTGAAGCCTTGGTGGCTCAATCCAGACCTTACACTTGGACGATCTCGTGGAACCTCCCATTTTGGGAGATCTCTATATATAGGGCACACTTCTTAAGGTAAGAGACAAGGCATAATCACTTCTCATTCCTCGATACTTATATCGAGTTGATCCTCACTCGCAATTAAAGTCTCCTTCCGCTTCGACACCACGCAAACCGGGTATAAGGTTCTAACCCCCTCCAAGTTACTTGTGTGTCCTCACGTCGCCTCTTATCAAGATGACGGTTCTACGGGCTTCAACTCTCCGGGTCCTGCACAAGCCAGGTGGTCCAGTACTGTGGAGAAGGAGAACAAGGAAATTCATTTATGTTCGTGGACTTTGCCCTCTACATTTCATGGCGCCTGTGGGAAACTTTACAAAATTTCCGCCTTCTTCAAAGAATGGCAAGACCAAGAAGGTCCATAAGAACTAACACTATCAAGGTGGGACGCCTACCAAGGCAAAGAGGCAGCCCACCACTCAGAGAGGCGGATGGCGAGAGCCACTTCAAGAGATGCAATGGACTATTCGAGGATTTACTACATCGCTAGCCTCTCTTGGAGGAGGAAAGAGTCACGATCCTCCAATAAGGACTCATACCCGGGTCAAGGACAATTTCCTCCGCCAGAACACATGGTCCTCCTCAGGAGAAACTTCACTCTTCCAAATGGGCGATTATTCGCCCAAGTGAGTTTGGGATGAGAGAGAACCACTGGCCTCTTACTCACCACTATTCAAGGTTTCTTTTGATCGAACAACCTCCAAATTTCTCCAACCCACTCCCTCCTTTGGCAATTCCAAGACAAGCTCAACTCACAATCAAGGAATGAGCATCGTCAATCCAACAAAGGTTGGGGAACCAGATCAACCAGAGGAACTAAGGAACCTTCTCAATAGAGGGCCACCGCTTACATGAACACACAGAAGAAGTCCGGGAGACCCAGTAGATGAAGTCGAACTAGTCAAGAGTGGCCTTCACCTGGGGTAAGAGACCACGTGGCAAAAAGCATCTCAATAGTTCCGCTGATGATCTTCCTCCAGATGTGGCAATCAACCCAAGGATTTTAAGTAGAGGCGAACCGAACAAAATTTATGTCCAACAAGGCCTTGGAAACTCAAATTAACCTTAAGCAAGATGGTGAAGGCACATGAGTAGGTGACTCTTAGAGCTCCCAACCCTTTATGTGATGAGATAAGAACGGAAAGGAAGGCCCCAACTCCACTATCCCAAATCTTGAGAACTATTATGGAGATACTTGCCCGTGATGAAAGCAAGATGGAGACCAACGCCCGAATGACAACAGAAGGCTCTTAACTTCTCAAGATCGTTTTGGAGAAGCAATGGATTGGACCTCTTTGCCCAATGGCTCCATCAAGTCTTATGCGAATATCGCTTCTTCTAAAAGGTTTGAGAAAGCAAAGAAGAGAAAGGGATCGTGAAGCACTGGTGGGGTAATCCGTAAAGAGCATGAGGATCTTAGAATCTTCCTTGACCGCCTAATGTCAAGTGCGCCAAGTCGAACCTCATAGCATCAAAGAGTGGTCCGACACGTATGCTAACACTTACAATGACGATCTCAAGGAGCTTTCCAATGAAGAAATCACAAATCAAAATACTTGGAAGATATATGTGAAAGAGTCTTGTATGGTGAGGAGTATCAAGAAATGTTCCAAGAAGAGCGGGCTGAAAGGAATAGAACCAATGAAACAAGAACCCCTCCCGCCTAGAAAGTTTGAATGTAAGAAGGAATTTAGAGACAAGAGGAGTTCCGCAGGATAGAACCACTCCAAGAAGATATGTCGAGTATACTCGCCTCAATAGACCAAGATCCCACATCTTCGCCTATTGTTGAGAAAACTTAGACATACAATGTCAAACCTACAAGGAGCGTAAGAAGAATGAGTCAAGGAATATTATAGGTTTCACAAGCATAAAGGCCACTCAATCAAGATTGCATCCATTGAAAATGTAAATAGAAGGATTGATAAGGAGGAAAGTTGAAAGAAGTGTATGAAGAAAAGCCCTCCAGCAGAGAAATGAACGAAGAAGGAGGAGCGTGGCTCGAACCTCCCAGGATCTTTGCCACCACCTCCCATGTAAATTCCACCTCAACATGCCTGGAGGTACCGCAGTAGCCCTCAAGATGTGGAAATCGAGAACCTTCCCTATAGCGGGGTTATCAATGCCATAGAAGGAGGCCCAGCTGTAGGAGACAGCTGAAACGCAAGTAAAGGACCGCGCAACATCTGAGAAACAATGATAGAGCCTATGCTCCACCGGCTTTGAAAGGAACAAATGCCATCACTTTCGATTATAGTGAAATTCCCCACCAACGCCCTGGTGGAGACCTTAAAGACCTTGATGTTCCTCCGGTCGCCTCTAGTCATCGCCACTTATGTAGTCAACAAAGTGCTTGTTAACACAGGAGTTCCTCCAACGCCATCTCCAAGAGAACTGTGGAATGTATGCACTTGGGCAATATTCAATAAGTAGTCTACACCACCTTAATAGGATTCGGGCTCTATAGTTCGCCTATTGGAAGTATACCCTACAAGTCTCTATGGGAACCTTCCCACAAGAGTGATCAAACGATCCTCTTTGTGGTAGCTCTACAGTGTTCGACTATAATGTGATCTGGGCGCCATGACTCAACCAATTCGAGCAATTGCATCTCCCCACACAATAGTGACGTTCCCTACTCCTAACGGGTGGGAGAAGAAGTAGGTAATATTAGGGAAGCATGGAATGTTACATCATGTCAATAAGAGGAGCCTCAAAGACCTGCTCTCGGCCGCCAAAAGATCTGGAGTCCTATCTCAGCCTCTTACTCCAAAGAAGAGAAGAGATTAGTACGAGCATTCAAAGAGAAGTTTCACAAGGCTGCAAGGATAGAGCCTCATGAAGCCTTAAAGGAAGTTCAATTGATTGAGGGAGATCCAGAGAAGATAACCCGGATCGGAATAGAGATGAGTGCTGAGGTAGAGATGAAGCTTATCACCTCCCTTAGAGACAACCGTGATGTCTTTGCCTGGAGCACGATTTACCTTAAGGATAGACCTGGGATCGCAGTTCACCATCTGAACATGCATCCTACAGTAAAACATATCCGACAAAAGCGAAAGGACTTCGGGCCTGCTGAAGATGCTATCATAGCAGGAGAAGTGGAAAGGTTAATGAAGGCAGGACACATCGAAGAAGTTAGATAATCTGATTGGGTTTGTAATGTGGTCCTCATTGAGAAAGCTCCTGGGAAGTGGAGAATGTGCAATGACTTCACTAGGCTCAACAAGTTTTGTCCAAAGGATCCTTATCCGTTGCCCCGTATTGACCAGTTAGTAGACTCCACACTGGATGTGCGCCTTGCTTCATGGACGCCTATCAAGGCTTCTATCAAATCAGATTGGCTTATGAGGACGTAAAAAAGATGGCCTTCTTCACAACAGGGGGAGTCTACTGTTTCAAAGTCATGCCATTCGGCCTCAAGAACGCGGGCGCTACTTACCAGCGATTGGTGAACAAGATGTTCAGAGAAGAGTTAGGCAAAACTATGGAAGTCTATGTGGACGACATGCTGGTAAAAAGTAAGATTGAGGAGCAACATGTAGAGCATCTGAACACATGCTTTTCCATCCTTAGGAAGTACGGGATGAAGTTGAACCCCGAGAAGTGCTTGGCGGAAGGAGGAAAGTTCCTGATACATGGTCAAGGAGAGAGGCATCGCCAACCCGTAAAAGATAAAGGCAATCTTGGACCTACCACAGAAGAGCTTAATGAAGTATGAAGCTCCTCGAGAGAATGGCTCTAAGCCGCTTCATCTCTGTGTCACGAGAAGAACCTACCCTTCTTTAAAATCCTAAGGAAAGGAGACAAGTTCGAGTGGACAAAGGAATGCGAAGAGGCCTTGGATAACTTGAAGAGCTATCTCCTTTCACCTCCGCTCTTGTCCGAACAAGTAGAAGGTGAACCTCTCTACCTCTACCTAGTGGCCACTGCCGAAGCCATGAGTTCCGTATTAGTGCGGATTCAAGGTAACGACCAAATGTCGATCTACTACCTAAGCAAGTCCCTCTTGGGTGCCGAAGCTAGGTATGTCAATATTGAGAAGCTAGCCTTCGTGCTAGTCTACACTGCCCGACGACTGAAGCATTACTTCAAATCTCATGAAGTTGTGGTCCTCACCAATGAACCACTCAAGCATGTCCTTGGTAAGATGATCACCGATGTTTATCCATGTGGGATCGAATTATGAGTACGATATCGGATACCGTGCTCCTTCACCAAGAAGGATCAAGTCCTCACCGACTTCGGTAGGTTACCTCAAGAAATCAAGAAGGAACCAATAGTCCGCAAGGAGATATGAGCTACGTGATGCTCACGTAAGGAAGCTATCCCGGAAGAGGAAAAAACCGAAGAGAGAGAGCCTGAAGAGATGCTCTATAATGATGTCCGATTATGGGCTAAGTATCAGGAATCCATGGATGACTCCCTGAGAGTGAGGCACATGTTTCTCCTGGATGAAGTAGCTAACATTTCAACACCTGCATCTTCCGTGAAGAAGCAGGCAGGGGTCGCCAAGCAGGAAAACACCAAGGAAGACGAGAAAGTTCCCACTCTTGCAATGGAGACTAAACTGGAATACAAAGGATGTTGGACACCACAAGTGGATTTGATCCTCATCGAAGACTTGGAGGAATAGGAATTCTCCTTGAGAGCCCTAAAGGCGCTAAGCTGGAATACGCCAACACCCTCAACTTTAATGTGACAAACAACGAGGCCGAGTACGAGGCACTCCTCACCGGCTTGAGAATGGCGAGGTCATTTCAAGTGAAGTTTAATCAGAGCTTATACAGACTCTCAGCTCGTCGAGTCCCAGTTTTCCGGATCTTTCGCCATTAAAGGACCCAACATGATCAAGTATTTAGAACTCCTCAAGAAGGATGTTGAGCACTTTGAGCATTCACGCTGGAACGATTCAACAGGGAATGGAATGAGAAGGCCGACGCTCTTTCCAAGTACGCCTCTGCCATAGGAATTCTAGACACAAGGAGCATCATCCGATGACTCTGATTCTTCCTCGTAAACCCCATCGTCAAGTCTTCCTCTTAGACGAAAGGAGCCGATGACCGACATATTTTGTTATCTCAAAGATGGCTCTCGCCATCGCACTAAAGAAGCAAGAAGGATCCTATGCCGAGCCAACAGGTGGCACTCACATGAGATGCCTTGGACCCCATGAGGTAAAGACCGTTTTGGAAGAAATCCACGCAGGGAGTTGCGGAGTCACCGGGCTAAACTCGCTCAAGGTCATAAGGTAGGGATACTATCGCCTACCGCTGATAAGGATGTCAGTTTCGCTCGTGCTCGCGAAGATTGCCAATACTATGCCAACATACCACATCGCCCAACCAACCCTATGATTCCGTCAATCATAGCTTGTCCGTTTAATCAATGGGGAATAGACATAGTTGGCCCCTTCCCCCGTGGTACACACCAAAATAAGTTTCTTATCGTTGCAGTAGAATACTTCACCAAACGGGTCGAGGCCAAGCAAAGGCCACCATCACAGAGAGCAGAGTAATAACTTTCATCGAAGAACATCATCCCGCTTGACTTCCTAGGTCATAGTCTCCGATAATGGAGCACAATTCTCCAGAGCCAAAGGAAGAGTGGCTCCAATCCTTCAAGATAGAACAACGCTTCACTTTGTCATACCCTCAAGCCAATGGTCAAGTTGAAGCTACCAACAAAACCATCGTGAAGATTTTGGAAAGAGGTCGAGAACTTCAAGACATCCGGTGGATGATCTCGACGCGCCCTTTGGGCACATCGCACAACAACTCGCACTTCTACTCGTGAGACACCCTTCAGACTAGTCTATGGCTCGGTTGCCATTCCTAATCAAATTGTTGTGAGACCCAAAGGATCCAACAATACCAATCTAAAAACGGTTATGAGGTCTACGACCTGAGCTCCTCAAGACAAAAGGAGCAAGGCACTAGCCAGCATCCTCCGCTATCAAGATATGTCCGCCTGCCATAATAAACATGTTTTTCCAAAGGATATACAGTGATGAGACAATATTTTAACGCCCCATTTGGTCCTTTTTAGCCGTCTTTTGTTAGTCTTTGACCTTAGTTTTATAGTGTTTTTGTACGTTTTTATGCGTTGGTACTTTGTTTGTGATTTATAAGATTGTTTGTGTTATTTGGTCCCGAACGTGAAAATCGGAGTGAAAACTTTGGTTCTGGATCTTTGAATGTAGAGTAACTGGGCGAAAACGGAAGTTGATTCGGAGTTCGGACGAAGATTTGAGAGCCGTTTTAGCGAAGCTTGAAAAAGTGAAGTTTGACGGAGCGGTTCATCCATTTTGGCCATACCTCTCATATCATGTTCGATTTCCCTGAGGTCGGTGGCCACGGAAAGATAATTCAAAGAGCTACAATTTTCGTTTTGAAAGCATCGGTAAATTCTGTCTGTGGAAAACGTTACAGAGGTTTTAAGCTCACGGCGGCGAATGACATTCTCGCACAAGTAGATTTTACGAGAGCAATTTGGGAGTTTAAATAGTGTCTCGCCGGGAAGCTATTTTCGCCAGTGCAGATTCAAGTAGATTTGCGATAAAACTTCATGATTCAAAAAAACTCCTTTTAGGTTAGAATTAGGTCTTCCTTTGCCATAACTTCATATACTTGAATTTTTCATAGAAAAAGAGGCTCCTAGACATTATTCTTGACGTTGAAACACATTGGAGCTTGGTTTTATCTTTGATTGAAGGATTGATATCAAATTCCTGAATATTGTGGTTATTCTCTATTGTTTATCTCTTTACAATTCGTTCTTGTTCTTGTTGTCGAATTGTATGAGCTATGCATGATTATCATTCGCTTATGTTTAATATGAGCAATATCTTGAATTCGCTGATCCTTGCTTCTATCATGAGTAGCTAAACCACCCTAACATGGTAGTTATGTGATAGTATTGTATATTCGCTTTCTGGTTTTCGATTCATTCATATAGTTCGCCTAGTTCAAAATCTTCAGAAACCTTCAATCCAATAAGCTAGTTCAAGACTTTCAAAATCGTTGTTAAGGATCGTGATTGACAACCCACGATTACTCTAGTTTGAAATATTCAATAACGATTGGTTGAATTCGATTGATTGATTTTTGTACCGTGTGTGAAAATATGAATGATTGACCTAGAACGAATTAGCATTAATTGATCATTACTACTGTGTTCATCTTCTCTCATTGTTAAAAAGCTTTATTTGCTTTATCTTATTTTAGTTTTTAGAAACAACCATTTTACAAATCAATCTATTTTCACAAGTAACTGTTTGCTTTCAAACCGTTGTGGTAGCTTAATTGGTTCCTTAGCGAACGATCCTGTGGTTAGCATTGTCTCACAACAATCGCTACTACTTGTTTTCTAAGTAATAATTTGAGCACATCAAATTTGGCGCCGCTGCCGGGGAACCAATTCCTACTGTAGCGTTTGAGAGTGATTTGTTATTTGTTTGTTTTTCAACCCGAAGTTTAGTGCACTAACAGAAACTAAGAATATTTCGAGGCTTTCAAGTTGTGTAGAATTAACAACAGGTTTGTCAAAAAGGAAATTCCGATGGCTCACCTACCTATGGAGCTTACTTGGTGTGGTTAGTATGTAAAGCAAAGAATTAGTCTATCTAATGAGGCCAGGAATTTTGAACTCAAGGCTCACCACCTCCACAATCTCCCAAAATTCTGCGGAATGGCAGATGAAGATGTGATAAGGTTCGTCAAGGAATTCGAACAAATGATTTCAAGGATTCCATTGACAGTCGAACGGGTGACAGTTACTGACGAGGAGATAAGGAAGAAGGTATTTCCGATCTGATGCAGATAAGGCAAGGAGTCGGCTGTTAAACCAACCCGAGGGTTCTTCGCCAACTTGGGATTCGCTGTGGCATTCCCAATAAATTCCCCCCCCGAGAAAACGCAGCACTTCGTGCCCAGATAATGCGCCAAAGAGATGCATGATGAGACCTTCTATGAAGCTCGGACCATTTTTGCGCTATCGACCCAATGCCCTCACCACAGATAGACGATATGAGCTTATGCATCCGATTTTATGAAGGTCCTGATTAGGGTATCAAAACATGGTCGATGTGAGTCAGAAAACTCCTCCCTAGAAGCTCCTCACGATGAACTTAATAGTGTCTTCGAGAAGCTAGCAACAGATTACGCCTTAAGGGGCAAGAATAAGGCTAGGAGAGTGGCAATAGAGCAATGGAAGAGACTCCGAGCCGTGTATTACGAGCTAGAAAAAGAAATCAGAGCCATATGGAGAGGTCGAGAGGCACCGGTTTGAGGTACAAAAATTCAGGAAAAAATAACCAGAGGTTCGACAAGATTTAGCAATCGCAAAGAAGGCCGAAATGATATCGATGACTCGTTGGAAAATTACACCATGGAGAAAGGTAGACCCCAGCATTCTTAAAACATTAGAGTCCCGCGTTGAGATAAATTTTGAAGAACCAAGGAAGGTTAAGTCTGTTGTCGCCACCGATTTAATGAGGTTGAGAACTCGCATCGATGAGCGAACTCCAACAACGGTTCAAGTGACCTGCATCGACAATGAAAGGCATCAAGATGTCGCCACCGTTGAATCGACAGGATGAAGTCGAGGAACCGAGTTCCTTGATTCCAGAAGAGGAGGCGAATGCGGAGCAAGAAACTGCTGAAACCGACCCCCCCACCATAATAATTCCTAAGGCAGAAAAGAGTATAAGCGACTCCGATAGTTTTGATCTATTGGTAGGCATTGGGTGTTCAAACCAGTTACCGAATAGTCGAATCAAAAGAAGTTGTAATTTGATGACTTTTGACACCTATGAAGAGTTAGCTTAAAGGGATTTGAGAGCTGAAATGCTTTATGACTCTTGTCATGGAACCAAGCAGATGCATGGGATTGTGGAAGATGTTCGTTGTCGGATGGTGTAACGGGATGAAGAATTTTGTGGTAGTGGAATCACGAGGGTGAAAGGGAAGGAAATGGAAAAGATACGCTACTTATGCACCTTCATCCACTCGACTCTCATGGTGGTGAATTTACATGCCCGAACCTGCACAATCGAGGTGCGAGGCAAGCCACGTGAACTTAAAGCCTATTCTGCTCCATTATATTCTGTTTCGCAGGTTGATAGCAGGAAATTCATAGGAGTGCACACTGGACCCCTATATATACATACTTATCAACAGGGAAGAAAAGAGTCGCACCAACAGAAGAACCAAGAACTTTCGTGAGTATTCATAGCCAACACTAAGAGTCTTGTACATGATCAGAAGGTACAATTCAAGCAAGCCACCGTTGATCCCATTTTTTTCTTTTTCACTCTACGCTGAGGACATGCTTGAGTTTAGGTTTGGGGAGGGGAAATGTGCTCTCTAGTGTCTTCGCATTTTCTCTATTACCCAGTCTCTAGAGTATTTCCCTTTACTTTATGTTTGTTTTGGTCATTTTTCTTTTCCGTCATTTTTCTTTTACCTCTGTAGTCTTTCGTGAGTTGTTTCTCCAAGTTATGAAAGCTTCTATTGTGATTGTTAAATTTGCTTGCTGCTTATGTTTTGCATGATACTTAACTGAGGTGGTATAGTGGATTTAAAACCCCATCAGTTTGTTTCTCATGTAAATAGCAAGTCTGCTTAACTCTTTAGTCCAAAAGCCGGTGAGAAACTTTAAGTCGATGAAAAATATTATACCAAGCGCCAGGTGATCCTTTCGAAGTGCAAACCCTCTTGTTTGCGCTTTTAATTCTCATGTACTCGCTAAGTTAAGTATGATTTAACGACATGCTCTTCATGTTTCATTTTAGCAAAAGCCAGATATCATGTAAGAACCGGTTTGGGGAGAAGAAATCATGGTTTACATGTTTGTTATTCATTTTGTAATATTTATTACTTCCGATTAGTCGATTCGTCTCGAGTGTATCTGTGGTGCTTGTCACCACCGTAGTCAGGTTAGTGTGTTTCAGATACTACCGTATACCGACGTGGTCCAAAAAGCCATATGACCGTGAGGGTTGATGGCACGATATTAAATCGACACGCACAAAAGTGCGGACTTCGTAAAATGTATACTACAAAAAAGTGAGACTAAAAGAGTGCATAGTGGCCAAATTGATTAGAATCTAATTTATCAGATGCAAATATGTGGTGATATAGAAGTTTGGTTGTATGCTCACAAGTTGCTTTATGCAAGGAAAAGCCCTTCCGACTTAACCGATTGAGTACATTGCATGAGGTATTTATGGCACCTTTGTGACGAAGTCACCTTCATTTTCTCTTATTGTTCGAAAGGATTAACCAACGGACACTTCAGTGTGAGAGAGAGATGTGTAGCATTTTCTTGTGAGGGATTGAGAGTTAGACTTAAGTGCTATTTACTTGAGAAACTCTCTTACAGAATTTTTGTGCACTATTTCACTAAGGTTGGTCGAGTGCAAACCTTTTGCATCTTGTGAACCTAACGCTACAATGGTAGAGTTCGTCACTGGAAGTCGACTCGCTGATATTTTCTTGTGTGTCGTTGTCTAGAGTCTAGTTGTTTTTATTTTGTTGTGTGTTTGCTCGAGGACGAGCAAAGATTCGGTTTGGGGAGTTTGATGAGACAATATTCTAACGTCTCATTTGGTCCTTTTTAGCGGTCTTTTGTTAGTCTTTGACCTTAGTTTTATAGTGTTTTTGTACGTTTTTATGCTTTGGTACTTTGTTTGTATTTTGTAGGATTTTTTGTGTTATTTGGTCCGAAGGTGAAAATCGGAGTGAAAACTTTGGTTCTAGATCATTAAATATAGAGTAACTAGGCGAAAACGGAAGTGCATTCGGAGTTCGGACGAAGATTTGAGAGCCGTTTTAGCTAAGCTTGCAAAAGTGAAGTTTTACGGAGCGGTCTAGCCATTTTGGCCATAACTCTCTCATATCATTTTCGATTGACCTGAGGTCGGTGGCCACGGAAATATAATTCAAAGAGCTACAGTTTTCGTTTTGTAAGCATTGGCAAATTCTGTGTGTGAAAAACGTTACAGAGGTTTTAAGCTCGCCTTGGCGAATGACATTCTCGCCGCGGCGAGATTTTATGAGAGCAATTTGGGAGCCTAAACAGTGTCTCGCCGGGTGAGTTATTTTGCTCGCCAAGTAGATTCAAGAGATTTATGTATAAAATTTCATGATTCAGCAGTAAAACTCCTTTTAGGTTAGAATTAGGTCTTCCTTGCCATAACTTCATATACTTAATTTTTTCATAGAAAAGAGGCTCCTAGACATTATTCTCGACGTTGAAACACATTGAGTTTGGTTTTATCTTTGATTGAAGGATTGATATCGATTCCCGATTATTGTTGTAATTTCTATTGTTTATCTCTTTACAATTCGCTCTTGTTTTTGTTGTCAAATTGTATGAGCTTGCATGCATTATAATTCGCTTATGTTTAACATGAGCAATATCTTGAATTCTTTGATCCTTGTTTCTATCATGAGTAGCTAAACCACTCAACATGGTAGTTATGTGATAGTATTGTATATTCGCTTCTAGGGTTTGATTCACTCATATAGGTTTGTCTAGTTCAAAATCTTCAGAAACCTTCAATCAAATAAGCTAGTTCAAGACTTTCAAAATCATTTTCGTTAAGGATCGTGGATTGACAACCCACGATTACTCTAGTTTGAAATATTCAAGTAACGATTGGTTGAATTGGATTGATTGATTTCTGCCGACCGTGTGACAAATATGAATGATTGCCCTAGAACGAATTAGCATTACTTGATCATTACTACTGTGTTCATCTTCTCTCATTGTTAAAAATCTTTATTTGCTTTATCTTATTGTAGTTTTTAGAAACAACCATCTTACAATTCAATCTATTTTCACAAGTAACTCTTTGCTTTCAAACCGCTGTGGTAGCTTAATCGTTCCTTAGCGAACGATCTGTGGTTAGCATTCGCTCACAACAACCGCTACTACTTGTTTTCTAAGTAATAGTTTGAGCAAATCAATGTGTCAAGACTTAGTCCTCTCAAGAGTCGACATCCTAAGTAATGTTGGAAAACTCAAGCCCAAATGAGAAGGACCTTACAAGGTCATGGCTAGAGTCAATGGAAGTTTGAGCTAGAAGATGATCAAGGAAGAGCCTCAAGAGAACATGGAATGCTAAGAACCTACAAAAGTTCTATTCCTAGAGTTACTTCCCTGAAGCATACTACGCCAGTCGCTATGTTTTTGTCGTTTTCTTTTCCCGGACTCGAAGCCCACCAGTTGTACTTGAATTTCCGCCAAATCAATACAACTTTTTGCAAATGTGCTATATTCAAACAAATACACCGCCGGACCCTTCAAGAAGATCCGAGCCAAATGCGTAACAGATGCCTGACAAACTTTTCGAGAGGATAAACTTACACAGCTAGTTCGGGCGAAGTAACGGGACAAGCTGAAGATAGAAATTGCAACACTCATAAAAGTGATTTTGTATTTCTCAAAAAGTACAAATTACAAAGTTCGGACCTACCCGTCCGAGTCACATAAAAGCAAAAGGAAAGTCCATATCATTCTTTACAACACAAATATGCAGCCTCATGGACTATCCAATATCGTAACATGCTAGTCGCCTTCATTCCGAGCCCGAGCCTGAAGCGAATAGATTTAGCATCCTTCCTGAGCTAATTTCGTGGAAGCAACTTTTTGAAATGCCTTTGACGTCCAACCATGAATCCTTCCGTTAAAACGATCCTGTGCGTTCCGAAGCAAAGTAGCCGGAGAACGGAGTTGGTTCTCCGAACCGAGCTACGGTGGTACAACGGCATCGGTCACTTCTTCCCGGTAGCTCGAGGAAACCCCACGGAACCCGCCATCGGAAACAAGTGATCGATGCGATCAACTAACATAAGACACCGGTACAATAGCAACCGCACATCTTAAGGCGCTAATTTCCAATAGCATGTCCCGACCTCAACAAAGGATAAGTTTGAATCAACCGGTATCTTTGGTACGGAGATGTAGTCAAAGGGCCTTCTCGCATCATCCGCATCTTCCACCACAACCACTTTCTGGTTCGTGCCCGTCCGCACAACAAGAAAATGGTAAATGGTGGAAGGGGCAGGCAACCCGAGGATTTGACTCTCCGAAGTATAAAGTGTTTGGTAATCCCTGGAACTAGCGAGCTAGTCCGCTTAACCGGGGCTTAAGTTGTTGATACACACTATAGTCCGAGAAAGAATAATAGCATGGTGATACGAGGAAGATTACTCATTGATTGATCTCATCGTCTACAAAGATGATCCAACTCAAGGGATCTTCGACGTCCAAGAACCGAAGCGGATCACGCAGAACGGTGGAATCAACCTACTCGTTGGTATGTCCGGACCCAAGGATCCGAATCATCTACAATGAAAGGGATGGAATGATCTGGCAAAAAGCCATACAATCCAGGGGTATATATAGAAATGAAGGACCAATCTTGGACAGCACGTGTCCGGACCAGCTGCAACTCTTCGAGCATCATGTCCTTAAAGGTCCGAGACACCCCAACGCATTTCGCCCATACTCTTAGTGCACCTGAGATCCTTCTCCAGACAGATGGCACTCTAAGCTTCCCACCTCCGCCGGACTCCTTCCTTGCGGTAATGGCCTTCTTCACTTTTCGGACAAGCCGCCACCTTCGACGCCTCCATCTCCGGCAGCCTCACTTTGCAGTCCTCCTCCATTGTGGCCCTCCTAACGCCATCACGGAGCACGCTTGAATAGCGGCAGTGAGCTACGATATCCAATATATAAAATCCATGAGAGTTCTGAGTCGAAAAACAGATATAATGTTTTATGGCAACAAGAAAGACCATGGTTCGATTAACACATACCTTCAAGTGAATTGCAGATAGCTCCACAATCTGGTCCAACTCCGGAGCTGCAGCCATCCGAGCCACCTCCGCGTCCATGTCCAACTCACCACTCATTTTCCCGTTGCCTTTCTTGGCATGAGGGATCGGACTTTTGGAAGGGCATTTCGATCGCAAAGACTCTCAACAATCGCGGAGGGTCCCGGGACATTGCCCTCGAAGGTTTCTTCGCCCCCTTCGAGCCTGCCACCTTGCCCTTATCCAGGGTGGGCATCGCTTGAGCCTCCTCACCCGCCGTATCCCTCCGAGTCTCCTCCACTGAAAGTGGCCGCATTCCTCGGCTCATCCATAGGAAGCACGGTGGACGTCTTGATTATTTGGGTCCAAGTGCCCTCCTCCATCTCCATCCTTTGGGCGGCATTTTTCTTTCGCTTCAACTCACGCATGGTCAACATGATATACTCGAACAAAAAATCTGCGCATCCGAAGAACAAAAAGTTATTGCAAAACAAATCTTTTGCAAACAACAAAAGGGTCAATAAAGCAATAACCGACTCGGATACGATAAATATGTGACCGAATGAGAACTTACTCAAATCCTCCTTCCTATCGCAAAAGCTTGGCACCGAAAAGACAATGAGGTAGGGAAGAGGTTGGCAGATTAAGACCCGGAAAAATATTCCGGTCTTGACTGTGGAGAGATCGATCCACATGGGGACATTCCGAGCCGGAGGCTTCCAATCCGGCAATCTACCTCGGAAGAACTTCCTGTCAAAGCGCCACTGAACCTACTCCGCCTCAGACTGACCTTGTTTTAGAGCGGGCCGGACGAAGATGTATCTCTTCCACCAGTTGATCCCCAAAGAAGAACGGTGGTCCACAAAAAATGTGTACGCTTGGCGATAGACCAAATAGATAAAATAATCCGCTCCTATTACTTAAATTTACACTAAACAATTTTCGAAAGTTGTTGAAAGTAACCGGGATGCCCTTGTATTTACACATCACCCCGAAGCACATCAAGTTCCCGAGGGAGTTGGGGATGATTTGGTGCGGACTCAACCCTATGTCATTCAAGATCTCCATCAACTCGGACGACGCAGGAAAACGCCATCCATAGTGCAGACTTATCTCATGCACGCATACGTATCCCACGGTGGATTATAGAAGGCGGCACTCATCCGAATAAGAATTTCCACGGACTCGTGAGATTTTGTGAATGAAGCCCTTGTTTTGAATATCAAGCTTTCACAAGTGAGTATTTTGCTCGGCCGTGAGATTATGCGAGGGATATATACATTTCGATAAAGAAGGCTCGCCGCGGCGAGAGTCGCAGAACAGATTTTCTATTTTTCCTTATTAGCTTAGAATTTGGATTTTTTCTCATACTTTTCTTTTAACCTAGTTCTTGGAAAAAAAGCTCCATATTGATACTTTGACATTGAGACATAATTGGAGCTTGGTTTTGTTAGAATAGTTGTTTAGATTTTGATCAGCAACCTAATGACTTATCTTAGCTCAGAAAGGTGATTAGTACTCTTGGTTCACTTGAACACTGTAAAAGAGGAAAATCACTAAGTATGTTGGTCTAGCAAATCTTGTATAGGATGTTAGGTCTCTGAATGTAATTTTTATATCTTTGAAGAAGACCAAGAAGAAGGCATCCAGTAGGAGAGTTCAACAAATTTGAAGACTTGAAGACTGCATAAGATTGCTAAAGATTTAAGGAAATTGGTCTCCTCAGATACCTATGTCCAGATATCTTAATGAAACAAGTGTTTTTCAATACACAAGTTTTGCAAAAGATATCTGAGAACACAAGGTTTCCGAACGAGGAAAAGTGTCCACAGAAACCTACACTTAGATACCTTCGATAAAACTATATTTTTGGGAAACAATGTTTCAACATGTATTTGGAGATGTGAAGGTCTTTGGAAAGGGACATGCAATGCTTCAGAAAGCGTGCATAGTTCCATTGGCACTGCAGGACAAAAACAGTACAATGCAATAAATGCGCAGACAGAGACATCCGAACAAAAGAGGAAATCTCAAAAGAGACAACGCCTTCAGAAGATTATTTACAGATATCAATAGTTGGAATTTGAATTGAGCCTAACGGATACTGTTCAAACGGCTTCAAATTCAACTATAAATATCATCACTTCGAATGCTTGAAATACACACACACTGAATACACAGAACGAACTTATTCATTCAAGCATACAAGCCTTCAACCTACTTATCTTTAGCTTACAGTTGCTACTAATCTCTTGAATTCTAAGTTGCACGAAATTTCTAAGTGTCCTGATCCTTAACAAGCATTGCTATTTGTGAAGAAGTTGAATCAAAAGATCAAGTATCTGAGTTTCATTCTCCACAACATTTAACATAGACTTGGGTCAGTAAAGAACATATCACCACACATTGTGAAGTTTGTTATGTGATTCTTGTTCTATAGAGTATTCCTAAATAACTAAAAAGTTAGTAAGACTACTCACCTGACAAACCAACATAACCAACACCTTAAACGGCGTGGAGTACAGAAAGTACTTAGTTTGGGAAACTAAGGAATAACTCCAAGGTTACTGAGCATAGTAAGTACTTAGTTTGGGAAACTAAGGAACAACTCAAAGGTTTCTGAGTATAGGAAGTGCTTCGCTGGGAGCCGGGGAATAACTCAGGGGGAACACTTGGTTGGGAACCTAGTGTATTTAGGAATCGAGAGAAGTTATTTGTAATGTGAACTCAATTATCTGTCTTAGTGGATTCCAGGTCTGAGACAGGCCGAAGTGGATTAGTTGAAGGATTACGCCACCTTCAGATACCACTATAAAAGACGGTTATTTACTTTCAAGAATTTACTTATCGCTCTTTGTCATGCTAAGTATTTAAACACATTATATCTTGTCGAGCACACTTATCACGTAAAAGTCTTCCGCTTCTAAAATTAAGTATCGATATCTTCACGTATATCTAAGAAATTGTGTTTATCGGCAAAAGTTGTAAAAGACTATTTACCCCACCCCCCCAAGTCTTTTCCTTTGTCGTTATCTGGACTAACAAGTGGTATCAGAGCAGGAGGTTCCCAAGACTTCTGCACTGAACCTAGATCCTAGATAAGTGCCCACTAACTGCTTTTCACCTACACTTGATTTGTCTATATAGTGTGTTTGCTACAGATGTCTTTAAGTGACGCCGCAATTCACAAGCCAGAGAACTATGAGAAATGGAAGAACAACATGATGCTCCACCTAGAAGCCATCAGTGACGAAATGATCGAAGTGATAAAGAATGGCCCCATAGTCATTCAACAACTCAAGCAGGTCATGGAGGTTTCTAATGGTAGAGACAGAGTTCCCACTGATGAAGAACCATGTGTTGGTTCCTCACAAATAGGTACGCCAATCTGGAAGACCCATCGTCAAGTTTTTATTAGCCAAAGCCCAGAGAGCTCTGGACATCGGAAGATGCCAAGAGAAATTGACTGGATGGTCAGGCTCACAATATCATCATATACGTTCCACTCCAGAGCACATACAATGTAAACTATGAGGTGCAAAAACGGCGAAAGTGGCCTGGCAACTGATTGAAGAAATTTGTGCTGGCACTGAGAAAACAAAGGAAAATAAGTTCGAAGTTTTGAAGCTCAAATTCCAAAACTTTAAACAAGGTCCCACAGAGACTCTTGAAGAACTAAATTTCCGGTTCACAACATTGATGAGTGAAATGGTCGCACTTGGTGAAAGTGAGAGATACTCTAACTCTGAAAAGGTCAAGACTATCGTGAGATGCTTAAATCAAAACTGGAAACATACTCAGTACTTTTATTTCAACAAAGGAATGCCAAATATCACTCCAGTAGAACTCTTTTCCCACTTAGCTACTGTCAACTATGAAACTACTCAGAGAGAACAAATGATTGCTGAGAAAGTTCACAATGTTACTTTAGTAACACAAGGTACTTCTAAAAAGAAGGATACCAAAGAAATGACTGAGGAAGATGCTCTTGATGTGAAGCAAATGAGAAAATATGTCACCGAGATTGTGAGAAGAAAACCAAAGAGAAGTTGAAAAAGCATCTAGGCTCAAACTATCACTAGTACAAAAATATGCAGCTGTCAAGCTCGCTGAACAAGCTAGCTCAGCAAGCATCTAGTACTGAGGAAGCAGAAATTGGCAACAATATCTGTTTCTATTGTCAGAAACCTGGTCATTTTAAAAGAGACTACCTTGTTTTCAATAAGCTAAAGACAGGTGACAAGAAATATAGAAGAAACTTCAAGAGAGGCCAGAGAGCTATGCTCACTGATGAAAGAAAAAAGATTCAAATCCAACCTGTTGCTCTTGATATTGAGTCAATCCGAGGAAGAAGACTCGATGACTCCAAACTACCTTCTCCATAATTATGTGGCATCACTCATGAATCGTCGACTTTGGTCAAAAGAAAAGGGAATTATGGGGTTACCGAGGAGATCTATCCGCATTGCTCCAACATTGAGCCTTGCCTAATGGTGATGAGGTAACCAACATTTCTCAATTCATAAATTATGAGAGTGATGAGGAAGAAACCGAGATTTAGAATATCTCGTAAGAGAACTTGATCTTTACAAAGAGAATTTCAAATGGTCCGAGCTAGAGCCGATTTTTGAAGAAGAAAAGTATTCTCTTGAGAAGGAAAATTATAGTTACTCAAGATATCCGAGAAAATGATGTGTCAAAATGCATTTCTCAAAGTACGATATCCGAGACGGAGAAGTCACGTAAAGGCAATGGATATACTCCAAAAGGAAAATAAAGATCTTCTTTTTGAAAAATGAGGAACTCAAAAAGAAAGAACTATCTTTTCAATCCTATGCCAAATCTAGAGACACTATTACTGAAGTACACTCTTATTTAAGAGATCCTTCAGAAAATGGAGGACTTGGGCTGGACACACAAACAAATAAGAGTGACGAAAGAATAACATTTGTTAGTGCTCAGCAAGATGGTTCTCAAATAACCTACAACATTGGTAAAAAAAACAAAGGTTGTTGACAAAGGAAAGGCAGTTGCAGCCAAAACCTTTGTGGGAAAAACAAGTCCAAAAGAAAACTTTTGGGAACGTTTTCAGAAAGAAACATAACACGAAAAGTGTAATCACCCACAGTGCTATGTCTCTCAGAATGGAAAAATTGCGGGAGCAGGCAAATTTTCCAATATCACATTTTCTGGAAAGAAAGACATTCCAGAGGCTAGCAAAGTTGTTGAGAAGAAAACTCAGATAGCACCAGGTGCTCGAAACGGCATTGGCTATAAAGCCACCGGGAAACAACTCGCTCGTGAGTATAAACAAGAGCAAGAACGATGGATGAAAGCCAGGATTGCGCATAGCAATCATGAGAAGTGGAAGAAAGAACATGTTGCGACCACTCTGAATGCCAGGGCTAGAAGAAATCTGGCAAGGGAAGCTATGTTTGCTGAAAAGCAGACTCAACAATCTGACAGGTATCTAAAAGCACCACGAGGAGCACCAAGGAACACACCAAGAAGGCAAAAAGCTTTAAATGATAATGACATTAATCATTTATCTAAAATTCCTCCTTACGTTCCAATAAGACAAAAGAATACCCCAAGGAAGTTCATTCAGAAATGGATTCCTACAGGGAGATTCTTTAGTCCAGAAGGTTCCATTGTTGGAATGAGAGCCGAACTCCATGTTTCCTGTTTTGTGCATAACACTCTGAGGAAGAACCCGAACTGGCATTTTGATAGTGGATGTGGGAAGCACATGACTGGAGACGAAGCAAATATGTTTAACTATAGAAAATGCGATAAAGGATCAATTATTAGATTTGCTGGAGGAGATGAAAATCCAACCATAGGTTTTGGCAATCTGAAGCTTGGAGCCCTTACAATCTCTGAAGTACTACATGTAAAGGGATTGAATTATAATCTCCTAAGCATGAGTCAATTGGTAGACAAAGGGTACACTGCAAAGATCAAGTCAAAACTATTAATGTTGCTGACTGGGCATCTACTACAACTGAAGAATGTCTCATGGTGAGTCAATCTGGCCACACTGAAGAAAACTGGCTATGGCATAAAAGAATGAGTCACTTGAACTTCAAAACTCGAATAAGCTAGCCAAGAAAGAATTGTGGTTGGTTTACCCAAAATGGCATATAGAAAAGATGGTATATGCTCACTGCACAAATGGAAAACAATCCAAAATATCTTTCAAGTCTAAAACTAGATACTCCAGTGAAAGGCCACTACAAATGTTACATATGGATCTTTATGAATCCTCTATAACTAGCTATGCAGGGAAGAAGTATGGTCTGGTTGTTGTTGATGATTACTCAAGATTCACTGGTCATTTCTCAAACAAAAATATGATGCAAGGGTTGAAATACCTAACTTGTCAATAAGCTTGAAGTCATGAAAATGACAAGGTATCTATAATTAGAATGCACTATGGTATTGAGTTTGTGAACTAGTACATAAAAGAGTTTTTACGCAAAGTAAACAACATCAACTATCTTCGCTAGGACACCACAACAAAATGGTGTTGTGAAAGGAAGAATAGGACTGAAAGAAGCAGCAAGAACAATGCTTGCTGATACTGAAATAAGTGAAATCTATTGGGTTGAAGCTATTAACACAGCCTGCTACATTCAAAATAGATGTTTGATTAACAAACACCATCACAAAACTCCTTATGAACTTTTGATTGGTAAACCCCCTAGTATCAAACATCTAAGGGTGTTTGGTTGCAGATGTTTTGTTCTTAACAATGGAGAAGAATACTTGAGAACATTTCAACCAAAAGCAGATGAAGGAGTATTTCTTGGTTATTCTCTGAATAGCAAAGCCTACAGAATCTACAAAAAAAGAACGCAAAAGATTGAAGAATCTGTTCATGTAGTTTTCTACGAAGGAAACAAGAAAGTACCCGTGAATGAAGAACTCTCAGATAGGTTCAAAGAACTAATGATTAAAGATTATGAAGAAGAATCCTCAAAAGGAAACAACTCTGTCATTCACTTAGAGGATGACTCTGACGATGAAAAGTAACCATTGCTTAGTAACAACCAGATGACTCTAAGACATGATGAAGAATTTCCTATGAGAATTACAAAAATGGAACAGGTTACTGAGAACCTTCATCATGAAGAGGTTTCTGAGAATGAGATTGCTAAAAATTCAATCTCAGATATCTCTAACACTGAAAAAGTGTCAGGTATCAATGGCATTTCCCGTGTGCTAGATATCTCAGATACTGAACAAGTATTCTGTCAGGATCATATTGATTCACATTCAGATCAAAATGATATTAGTCCTACTAGTTCTATACCCATTATAAAATGGATAAGAAATCATCCTGCCAAGGACGTGATTGGTCCTTTAAACAAAGGGGTTAGAACTAGGAGAGAAATTGCTGGAATTGCAGACTCTCTTTATGGATGTTTCATCTCAAACATTGAACCTAAAACTATAGAAGAAGCATTGAAGGAACAAAATTGGATCTCTCGCAATGCAAGAAGAGTCGATCAATTTGAGATAAACAAAATTGAAACCGGTTCCATTTGTTGATGTAATATCCGAATGGAACCAAGTGGGTTTTCGTAAACAAAATGAACGAGTCTCGTGAAATAACCTGCATCAAGGACTAGATTTTGATGAGTCATATGCTCCAGCTTGCAAGATTGATGCAATTAGACTATTTCTAGCCATCGCAGCTCATAATGACTTTAAAGTTTATCATATGGATGTCAAAAGTGCATTTCTAAACTATGAACTTGCCGAGGAAGTCTATGTTGAACAACCACCAGGCTTTGAAGTTTCCACGTAAAGTAGAATGGTTTATAAGCTTCGTAAAGCTCAGATGGATCAAACAGCTCCAAGAGCATGGTATGATACGTTAGCCAAATACTTGCTGGAAAATGGCTTCAAGAAAGGAGATGTTGATAAAACACTCTTTACTTTGAACCATGAAGGGTAACTACTTTTAGTTCAAGTATATGTTGATGACATTATATTTGGATCTATAGACAAGCAACTTTGTGAAGAGTTTGCTGAGATCATGAAAAGTAAATTTGAGATGAGCATGATGGGAGAATTAAACTACTTCCTAGGATTGCAAGTCAAGCAACTTAATGATGGAATATTCATTAGTCAAACAAAGTATGCAAAAGAAATGCTCAACAAGTTTAATGAATCTAAAAAGAATGCTAAGATACCTATGAGCATTGGAACTAAAATGACCTATAATCGAATCGCAAGAGTGTTGAAGAACACAAGTATTGGAAATTGATCGATCTCTACTATACCATCGCAAGTAGACCTAATATTCAATATGCAGTTGGAGTGTGTGCTAGATTTCTGACAAATTCAATGCAATCACACTACAACATTGCTATGCAAATATTAAGGTATGTAAAGGGTACTGTAGATGTTGGATTGTGGTATCCAAAAGACAGTGGATTGAGTTTAGTTGGCTATTTTGATGCTGACTATGCTGGATCATTGCTTGATAGAAAAAGCACCTCAGGAACTTGTCAATTTCGTGCCGTTAATATCATGATTCAAAGAAGAAACAAAACTCAATTGCCACATCTACCACAGAGGCTGAATATATTGTTGCTGGGTGTTGTGCTTCACATATATTGTGGATACAACAACAACGCAGAGACTATGAGATCAATGAAGAGAAAACTCCGATTTTATGTGACAACACAAGTGCTATTGCCATAACTCAGAATCCTAAGTTTCATGCAAGAACAAAGCACATTGATGTTAGACACCATTTCATTAGAGACCATGTTGAAAAAGACAATATATAGATACTCAAGATTGGTACTGAAGGCCAACTTGCAGATATCTTTACAAATCTTTTGCAAGAAAGAAGGTTCTTAACCTTGAGACATAGTCTTGGGTTAATGGAGCTACCAAAGGAACTTAAAATTTCTAATCTCTGAGACGGAAACTCAAAAAGGAGAAAGATATCTGGAACAACATCTAGATATCTAAGGCAAAAAGGTATCTGAGACGATGAACTCATATACTAAAAGGTTGGGTAAAAGTGTCTTTCAAAGATTTCTGAGACAGGTACTCAGATATCTATGAGATCACAAAGTGAGGTGGAACACAAAAGAGAAATGTGGTATAACTGTATTCAGTCGACCACAACTCTGGTGTTTTGTATCTTTTCATTCATATGTTAAGTTACATACAAGATTCGAATCAATAGATAAGTCCAAAGACTGTCCCCTAGTCACAGAAAAGAGATGTGATTCAGAAAGCTATTCTCCAAATTTCATTAATTGGGCAAAATTACAATTAATGATTGTGATCATTGCTGAAGAAGCAATCATGACCCTTGATGAAATGGGCATTTGATCTTTATGCATTTAGATCAATTTCATCAAATAGTGGATCAGAAAAACATGACGTGGTCCACTAAGCATTTAATGCAAAATGAATTTTACCCATGCCTATTTACATTTGCACAGGTACATATGTACAAAATCAATTTGTATGTATATGTTTGTTAAGAGTAAAATGCTATATATATAGGAGTTTGGCAAAAGAAATCACTTTCGCCTAATCCAACATTCACACAGAAATAGCAAAAAACTTTCAATGTTTTCTGCAAATCTCTGTTCTTCGCTTAGTTATTCTGCAAAGAATCACTAAAATCACACCTTAATCTCTTTCCGACTTTCAAAGACTTCCACTATTTAAAGAAATGGCTCCAAAACGTGCTTCTACCCAGAAATCCCAAGCTACTATCTCTGGTACTGCTGAAAAGCAAGCACCAATGTTGGTTATCATGAACAATCGATTGATAGGAGACTTCAATCCTGATCATTGGACTTCAAATCACAGGATGATTTGGGGTGGTGCCATGATTGAGGAATACCTAGTTGCTACCATTGAAAACCAAGCTGATAGGAAGTTGATCATTGGTATGCTTGAAAAGGCACAAATCAAGGGTTTCCTGTCTGCTATTCCCAGTGGAATTTCTTCACTGGATGTGTTGGAATTTTACAAGAATTCTAGGATTATTTCCTGTGTTACTGATGGCACTGAAATAGTGTTGGTCCAGATAATGACAAAGTAAAAGACTAGAGGGGGGGGGGGTGAATAGTCGTTTAAAACTTTAGTCGATAAATAGCTTTCGATATCTCAGAAGATATCTGATAATTTCAGAGAGCGGAAGACTTTTCTGTGATAAGTGCATGTGCTCAGCAAGATAAGTGTAAGTACTTTGCAAGATAAGTAAAACAAGTAATAAACTGCAGAAAGTAAATAACACAAGTCTTCTTATAGTGGTATCTGAAGGTATGAATTATTCAACTAATCCACTTCGCCTTTCTCGCACCTAGAATCCACTAAGATAGATAATTGAGTTCACCTTACAAATATCTTTTCTTGATTCCTAAATACACTAGTTCCCAACCAAGTGTTCCCCCTGAGTTATTCCCCGGCTTTCACAGCCAAGTACTTCCTGTACTCAGAAACCTTTTGAGCTATTCCTTAGTTTCCCAAACTAAGTACTTCTTGTGCTCAATAACCTTGTAGTTATTCCTTAGTTTCCCCAACTAAGTACTTCTTGTACTCCACGCCGATAATGGTGTTGGTTAAGGTAAATTGTCAGGTGAACTTCTTTAATAACTTGTTCAGTTACTCAGATAGCTCTATGAATCAAGTATACTAAATACACTATGCAATGTATGGTATCTTGTTCTTTACTGACCCAAGTCTATGATAAGTGTTTAAGAGAATGAAACTCAGATATGAAATCTTAGTTCAACTCTTTCACAAATAACAATGCTTGTTAAGGATCAGGACACTTAGAACTTTTGTGCTACTTAGAATCAAGAGCTTTGGTCGCAACAGAAAGCTTGAAGGTAAGTAGTAAGCTTGAGAGAGCTTGTGTGAGTATTCAGTGTTCTTGGTGTATGTTCTGTGTGTTCTCAGGTGCGTTATTCGTTAGGCTTAAATCAAATTCAAACTATTGATATCTAAGTATAGTACAGTAGTACGTTTGTCTTCTTCTTCAAAAGCTACCATTTTGTTCGTATATCTCGTCTCACGCATTTAATGCATTGTACTATACTTTGTCCTGTAGTGCCAACAGAGCTATGCATTGTATCAGAGATCTTATACTATCAGATTTCTCTGAAGCTTTGCACGTCCTTTTCAGAAATTATCACAACTTCAGATACCATTTGTTGAAACAACTTGTTATAATATATTTCTTTTCAGAAACATAGTTTATGTTCAAGGTATCTAATTGAAGATATCTGTGAGCACTTTCCTCGTTTCAGAAATCTCTTATTCTCAGATATCTTTTGCAACACTTGTGTTTCAAACACATGTTTCTTCAAGATATCCGACATAGGTATCCGAAAAACCCTCGTCTTCAAAGAATCTTGTGCGCCTTCAAATCTTCAAACCATTGAACTTTTCCGCCGGATGCCTTCTTCTTGGTCTTCTTCGTAAAATAAAATTACATTCAGGACCTAACATCCTATACAAGATTTGCTAGACTATCATACTTAGTGAGTTTTCTCTTTCACCGTGTTCAAGTGAACCAAGAGTACTAATCACCTTTCTGAGCTAAGATAATTCATTAAGTTGCTGATCAAAATCTAAACAGATATTCCTAACAAATTTCCCCAATTTTGATCAGTCAACGATGACTATCTAACCTATTACAACTGATGAGGAAACAATCCACTACTTAATCAATTCATAAGATCTTTCAAATCGATAATTAAGGTGAAGTAAACATCAACCAAATCACAAGGTGTGATCTTTGTCGACAAGTTATCTTTATAGAAAAGATATCCGAGAGTAAGTTCATCGACATGTTACAAAGAGAGTTTATGATAACTTTAGTACATAATACAATTCAAATTTAGTTAGCAAGATACAAAATTCCTAGTAAATTAGGACAACAAGAGTAGCCAAGCTCCAAGTAGACATCCTAATAAACCACCTTCAAGTCTTCCATACTTCAAGTCTTCAAAAGGCCCATGGATCAATCAAGAAAGTTCCTATCACCAAACCTTTTGATGTCATCGAGTAGTCATAGAGAAGTCTTCGACAATCATCTCGTGTCTCCGCAAATCCACGACTTCCTTGTAGGTTTTGGTAGGATTTTTCGCAAAATGTTTCTTGACGTATACTTTCCCCATTTCCGTGCATGCTCAATTCGATATCCGATAGCTTGAAGTATTCATAAATGATCTTCGTGTATCCGATGTCACCCTTGTATTGATCTTCACCAAGTAGAAGGACTCATAGGTTCCACAAAGAAGTCTTGCTCTTGTCTGCTCCAGTTGATGTCGGGAATTCGCATACATCATCCGGCTTTACATAAGGACATTCGCCGAGAGGTCCTTCTTCATGGCTTCTATTCTCTTGATTATTTCAAAATCCAACAGCTTTGATGTGGTTGGTGTTAATCAAGATCGGGCTTGTCTTTCTACATGCCATGAAATGCTTATGGATTGGTTCGGAAATTTTGAGTTTATGAGTAGATGCTTCAGCCCGTAATCCAAGAGCTATTCTTCCGATTAATGCAACGAGACATGGAGTCACCGCTGGTCTTCACATACTCAATCTTCGCTTCTTCAGCCGAGTGGTAGTTGAAGTTGTCTTTGTTCAAGACTCACCGCTCCTCCTTTGTCTTGAATTCTCCTTTGGGGTAATGCTTGAAGAACCACCCTGGATAGACTTGGTATTTCCAGAGGGTGTTTTAGCTGCCAAAGGATATGCAGCTATGGGCTCAGTAACGCTATCAATTTTCCTTTTTCTCTGAAGGGGAGCTTCATCTTCATCAGTCTCTTCATCAACATCACTATTAATTCATGTGAGACTTTTGCAGCCTTCTTTATCGCCTGTGGATTTGATTTCGCCTTCTTCTTCTTCTTCGTAAGATTCATCAATCCTCTCACCGCCTTCTCCTTGGAGCCTTAGTAATCCTTGGAGGTTTCTCGTTCCCCTTGTTGTCATTCCTTTTCGTGAAGTCGAGTGGTGGCCACTATCCGAGAGAGCACCGACCGAGGAGGGCTCATTTATTCGAGAGGTGGTTGTTCAGATTTTCTTTTGTTTCCTCTTCCTCTTCCTCTCTGAGCATCTTGATATTCTTCCCCCTTAGTCATTGTTGACTGACTAAGAATCACAAATGATTCTGAAAGAGAGTTAAAGTTGCCTTGCAGATAGTTGAAAGCAGCAACCAACTGTTCCAGAGTGGCCTTGAGCTCCTGGTTTTGTTTGATAACACCAGTATCTTTATCGGAGCTCGCCATGGTCCTAGAATAGCATCTGCTTCAAAGAAGATAGCTAGCCTCTTCAAAGGCTTTTGCAACCAAGTTTTGGTCATCATCCCTGACCATGCCTAGATCTTTCTGAGCAATGACCAGACTGGTTGTCCTCTGAGTGATGAGCTCAGTGAATGTCTTCATTTCTGTAGGGACTGATGCAGTGGCGGCTTTGTCTTGAGAAGATAACTCCTTTTCAATTTAGCCAAGATTTGATATCTGCTCAAGTATTCATTGAGTTGACATTTGGCAGCTTGCTGAATACTTTAGGAGCAATCAACTTCCTTTTCAGATGAGAAACCGCTAAGTGTTCATTGTGGTGTTCTGCCAATGTCTTGTCTTCTTCATCATCTGAGTCATCAGCCCAGTGATCTTCATCCTCTCGACATTTTCATCAATGTTTTCTAGTCCAAAGAACCATCTCGTAGATGGTTTCTTTCCTTCAAAGGAGGAGGATGGTACATCTTTTGGCAATGCAGCCTTAACATCTTCAAAGAATGCAGCCTTAGCATCATGTTTGTCACTAGATACTTGCTCAAGATTCAATTCCTCAAAGAATTGCCCGAACATCAAGTCGAGTTCTTTCATTTCAAAGATAAGCTTCCATTTCTCGATTGTTTGATCTTCAATCTTTTGGAGCTTTGCTCTGGATTCAACTATATTTTCTTCCAGTTGAAGATGTAGTTGTTGTTCTTCCTCCAACAGTTGTTTGAGTTGAGCAACTCTGGCATGTGCATCTGATAATTTCTGAGTTGTTCCCTTAGAGTGCTCAACTACTTGTTCAGTAGTGTCATTATGTTGGGGAGTTGGATGATTAGATTTCTGAGGAGATGGAGGAGGGGTTTGCTGTGATGTCCTCTCAGAGTGCTTTTCAGCAGCTGAGGCAATGTGTCCTTGTGAAATCCCTCCCATCCATGGTGAAGGGGCATCATCATCATCCTTCTTATCTTCATCCTTGTGATGGTCAGAAGGAGGATCTTCACAATTGTTCTCATCAGTCTCCTTCTCTTCTTCATCTTCCGAGACCAGGTTGATCACTTCTGGAATAGTGACCGTTTGCATATTAACTTTTTCTTGTTCAGAGGGTATATACTGTAGATTCTGGGGAAAAGTAGGCTTGAATGCCATCCAGAATCCGTCCGACCATCATTGATTGAAAGCTTCGATCACCTTCGCCACTTCCTCGACAAAGTCCTTATCCATCAATGTTCAAAGAGTATTGTTCAAAGGGGGAACATTGCATGGATGTAGTTTTCAAATCAAGGGCTCGTGGTTTCCTTGTGTGGTGATCACCACCATTAAGATCTCGTAAAGATCGGAGCATTCGAGCTTTGCCATTTCTTAAAGCATTTTATGCTTTGGCAAAGTGCTCCTTGAAGAAAGGAAGCAGGTCTTTTTTCTCATCAACAGGGACCTTAGTGGCACTTGTTTGAGCCTGAAAGAAAGAGTTTTGAGTTAGATTCAAAACTTGTGTAGATGTCTGAGTGATTGTGTAGTTAGGTTTCTGAGTTACCTGAATGATTATATCAGGCTCGGAGACTTGTACTACTGAGGTAGGGGGTGCCTCAGATATCTTGTTGTGAGGTGGAGACTTGGGAGTCTGGTCCTTATCAACCTTTCTTTCTACTTGAACCTCAGTGTTGATGGGAAAAGTCCCCCAACCACTTAATGAATTTCCCTTACTTCCCTTCACTCTATGTACCTGCACCACCTTTGAGTAAGAACCACCTTGCTTGTAAGAACCAAAGAGTAAGAGCCCGTAAGAACCGTCGTACTGGTAATAAGCGACACATAAGGACCTGCACAAGTAGCTTGGAGGGGGGGGGGGCGGTTAGGACCCGGTTTGCTAAGTGTCAAACGCGGTCTGAGACTTTACTCAAGAGAGACTGAAGATCTACTCTGTAATAATAGTTGAGAAGGTAAGAGTCTAGGAAGAAGGCATGACTTACCTTGCATCATGAGGATATGCCATATTTATAGGTTTCCCTTGAGAAAGGGAGGACTCACAAGATCGCGCCAAGTGTACGTCCCAAATTGCGCCAACAATGCTCTATTAGTTTCATGGCCCAATGTCTTGATAGGCCTGTGGCCCAATGGGTTGGTTGGGTTAGGACATCCCGCTTAGGATTGTAGTCCGATAGAGCGGATAGAACGTCATGGACATATTTCTGTATCAACACTGAGAATCAAAATTACCACAATACTTAGGAAATTGTCATGAAAGAATTTATGCAATGAAGCTTCAATGATTTCTGAGTGTTTCACTTACTTCCTCTACAGGAGGCTCAGAATCATTTTTCTCAGAAACTTTATCAGTTTCTGTTGTTCTTTTCCGTGATGTCATTGGGGCTTCATCAATTTCCATGGGTGCAGGGGAAGTCGCAACTCTTTCCCCTTGCACTTCTACTTCTGAATGAGCCTGTAAGTAGAAAGTATTGAGTAATTAGAGAAGAATTTACATTAACCCATGATAAAGAAAGTTTTTCACTGAGTTATTATATACCTTCACACTAGATGGCTCAATGACATTTTCTTCAAAAATCTTGACGGTCTCTGTGTTCTTTTCTGGCATTTCGGCCTTATCTTCTTCTTTCTCAGTTGGAGCCTATTAGAAACATCAACTTAATTAGTTAAGTGTATTAACATATAACTGAAAAGTAACATCTTAAGGTTGTGGTACAGGCTCAGATTCCCCAAGAGGTGAGGTTGTGGTGGCCTCTTTCTCAGTCTCTGAGGCAAGCTTTCCAGCTTCCTCTTGTTCTTGTGTTTCTAATTCAGCCTGAAAGAAAGAAATTTTATTAACTAACAAGATTATAAACATAAATTATTACAAGTGGAGAGTTAAAACATTCAGCTACCTGAGCAGTGTCAGGCTGATTGGTCTCTGGAACTTATGACCCTTCAATGTTTTGGTCTTGTTGTTCCATTTCAGCTTCTTTGTTTGAAGTTTCAGGTACTTCAGACCTTTCCCGAGTATGCAACTCGCCTCCTCCTCGTTGATCATAACGGTAGATGTCTCGCTTGATCCTCTCATCGAGTGGGAACCCGCTTTTTGCACGATTTTCTTCAAGAAGGAAAGATGCTCAGATTCAGAACTCAAGTACCATTTCAGCAGATTCACAACCGGTCATATGGTTGTTGTGCTTGAGATGATCGCTGAGTGTCGAGGCAATGGCAAGATCCTCCAACACTAAGCTATCACCATCGTAGCATCTTCAATATTTTTAGTTTTCTTGCTCGATGGTGTAATTTGTCCAAGGACTTCGACATAGTTGCTTCTTCAAAGAACCTTTGAAACAGTGCTTGTTCAAGAATCGTGGTGTAGGTTCTTCTTCAGATACCTCTACACCGCCATTTTTTCAAGAATCTTAGCCCTTTTTATTTTACTAGGACTTGAGAGACTAATTCATCATTGTCATCGCCGAGCTCTCATCAAGATTAGGAACGGATCGTCCATAATTCTTGCGTTTTCGCAGATAGGTTTGTTATCTATCACTACTTGCTTTAGCAAGATTTACGAGTTCATCGCAAGGCTTTCGCAATAGTCTTGACATTTCTAAAAGCACTTTCTCTTTGAAGTCTACTTGTTCAAGAGTCGATACCTATTTTGCAAAGATTGATGAGTTCATCTTCATTGATGGGTTTATCTCAGCAATCGCAGTATCCGGGAATCGACAATCTCAATGGATGTGCCTTCGATTTGCCAAGCACTTCTTTCATGAAGTTCGGGCTTCGTTGCAACCTTTCCCTCGATACCTCTTTAGTCTTTCGCTTCGAACCTTTCGAGATCTAGTAACCTTTTTATCATGTTCAGATACTCATATTTGTAGAGTAGTTATCATTGGCTATGTCACCTTCTCTCCGAGCTCAATGCCAAGCTTTTCCAAAGAAGTAGCATATCTTACACCATAGCTTACTATGGCCTTTCGCTCAGAAGTCCCTTAGAGATTTTAGGCTCAAAGCCTCAATCTTCTTTACAAACTTCATAAAGGCGCATTTTCCCAATTGAAAGGGTTTTCCAAATTTGTTGTTGCAACAAGAACATCATCATCCAAATGCTTTCGCTTATCCGTCAAGACCTCCTTGTAGACCATCAAAGAATCAGAAGAATGCAAGCCAACACATCCCAGGAGCCAAGAGATGTCCGGTTCATGTCGCAAGTTTGAAATCAATGGGTGTATCCGATTTTCAAGATCACACACATCATCGCATATTGTTTTACACCTTCAAGGAGATCATCATCCTTGGTGTCTATTTCAAAATCCTTTCCAAGATTTTGAAGGTTAAACAACTTGCAGAAGTTGTTAAGTCCGTATGATTTCCTTTCCTCGATCGAAGTTTTTATGGACACTATTGCAGTGTCCTCAGAAACACAGGATATAATCCTGGAGTTGTTATAGAATTATAACACATCTAGTGAAGAAATTCCACTGGGAAGAGCATATATAAAACCCTTGATTTGTGCCTTTTCAAGAATGTCAAGAATCGCTTCTATCACTGGTTTTCAACAAATTGTAAGGTACCTCAATCATGGCACCACCCCAAATCATCCTGATTTGAATTCCAATGACCGGGATTAAAGTCTCCTACCAATCGATTGTTTACTATAACCAACTCTGGTGCTTGCTTTTCAGCAGTACCAATGGTAGAAGATTGGGATTTCTGGATAGACGAACGCTTTGGAGCCATCTCTTTATATAGTACAAGTGTTTGAAAGTCTGAAAGAGATTTGGGTGAGATATTAGTGATTTTTTGCAGAAGAACTAACAGAGATTTGCAGAGGTTGAAGAATGGTTTTTGGTATTCTTGTGCAAGTCTGAATGTTGGATTAGGCGAAAGTGAATTCTTTTGCCAAAATCCTATATATATAGCAATGTAATTCTAACAAATATATACATACAAATTGGTTTTGTGTGTACGTATTTGTGAATTGCAGTAAGGCGTGGGTAAAAGCTTGTTCGGCATTAAATACATAGTGGGCCCTGTCTGAATTTCAACAGTCCACTATTTACTGAGAGTTAATCACCAGAAAGATCAATCGCCCATTTCATCAAGGGTCACCATTGCTTCTTCAGAAATGATCACAATCAACAAATGTAATTGTGCCCATTTAATGAATTTTGGCTATTAGCTATCAGAATCATGTTTCTGTGTGAATAAGAACACTGTTGTATCTGATTCTATCTTATGCTTGTTATATTTTCAAAGTTTTTCACAAAGATAGAAATAATTCAAATTTCAAGATAGTAGTTAACGAGACAACAGATACTATTTTCTTTGGTTCTCATCGAAAGTGATCTAGATATCCGAAAATTCGCCTCGTAAATCTTCAAATGGCCATTTTACTCTTTAGCCTTTGGTTTCTGGATAACCTGTTCCAGATTATTCTTTTTTGGATACCCGTTCCAGATTCTTCTTTTCTGGATACGCGTTCCAGATTTCTCTTCTCTGGATACCCTTTCCAGATTCCTCCCCTTTGATATCTTCTTCAAATATATGAACTTTTTCAGTTCTTTGGTAGCTTCATTAGTCCAAGACTGTGTCTTAAGGATAAGAATCTACTTTCTTGTACTGGCTTAGTGAAGATATCTGCAAGTTGGTCTTCAGTGCCAATCTTGAGTATCTCTATATTGCCTTTTTCAACATGGTCTCTGATGAAGTGGTGTCTAACATCAATGTGCTTTGTTCTAGCATGAAACTTAGGATTCTGAGTTATGGCAATAGCACTTGTGGTGTCATTGAAAATGGGAGTTTTCTTCATTGAGTCCATAGTCTCTGAGTTGTTGTATCCATAATATCTGTGAAGCACAACACCCTGCAGCAATATATTCAGCTTCTATGGTAGATGTGGCAATTGAATTTTGTTTCTTGCTGAACCACGATATCAATCTAGCACCAAGAAATTGACATGTTCCTGAGGTGCTTTTTCTATCAAGCAGTGATCCAGCATAGTCGGCATCTGAGTAGCCAACCAAACTCAATCCACTTTCTTTTGGATACCACATCCAACTTCTACACTACCCTTTACATACCTCAATATTTTCATAGCAATGTTGTAGTGTAATTGCGTTGGATTTGTCTGAAATCTAGCACACACTCCAACTGCATATTGAATATCAGGTCAACTTGAAGTGAGGTATTGTAGAGAACCAATCAATTTCCTATACTTGTGTTCTTCAACACACTTGTCAGATTCAATATAGGTCATTTTGGTTCCAATGCTCATTGGTATCTTAGCATTCTTTTCAGAAGGCTTTAGATCAAACTTGTTGAGCATATCTTTTACATACTTTGTTTGACTAATGAATATTCCATCATTGAGTTGCTTGACTTGCAGCCCTAGGAAGTAATTCAATTCTCCCATCATGCTCATCTCAAATTTACATTTCATGAGTTCAGCAAAGTCTTCACAAAGTTGCTTGTCTTTAAATCCAAATATAATGTCATCAACATATACTTGAACTAAAAGTAGTTTCCCATCATGGTTCAGTGTGAAGAATGTTTTATCAACATCTCCTTTCTTGAAACCGCTTTCTAGTAGGTATCTGGCCAATGTATCATACCATGCTCTTGGAGCTTGTTTCAGCCCATACAGAGCATTCTGAAGCTTATAGACCATCCTAGTTTCAGAGGAAACTTTAAAACCTGGTGGTTGCTCGACATAGAATTCCTCAGCAAGTTCACCAATTAGGAATGCACTCTTGACATCCATTTGGTAAACTGTAAAGTCATTATGAGCTGCAAAGGCTAGAAAGAGTCTAATTGCATCCAATCTTGCAACTGGTGCATAAGATTCATCAAAATCTAGTCCTTCAGTCTGGGTGAATCCCTTGGCAACCAACATAGCCTTGTTTCTGGTTATTTCACCAGACTCATTCATTTTGTTTCTGAAAACCCACTTGGTTCCGATTACAGATATTCCGTTAACAAATGGAAATAGTTTCCAGACTCTGTTTCTCTCAAATTGATCCAGCTCTTCTTGCATTGTAGAGATCCAATCTTGATCCTTTAATGCTTCTTCTATAGTCTTTGGTTCAATGTTTGAGATGAAACATCCATAGAGACAATTTGCATTTTCAGCAATTGCTCTTCTAGTTCTAAGTCCTTGGTCTATGGGACCAATCACATCTTTTGCAGGATGATTTCTTATCCATTTCATAATGGGTTTTGAACTAGTAGGATCAATATCATTTTAACTTGAATGTGAATCAATATGATCTTGATGAGATACTTGTGCATTATCTGGGATATCTGAAACATGGGAAATGTCATGGATATCTGACACTTTTCGGTTACGTATACCGAACTTGCATTTCAGCAGTCTCATTTTCAGATATCTCTTCATGATGAAGGTTCTCAGTAACCTGTTCCATTTCTGGAGATCTCATAGGAAATTCTTCATCATGTCTTAGAGTCATCTGGTTGTTACTAAGCATGGGTTCCTTTTCATCGTCAGACTCATCCTCTATTTGAATGATAGAATTGTTTCCTTTTGAGGATCCTTTTTTAGAATCTTTAATCAATAGATCTTTGAACCTATCTGAGAGATCATCATCCAAGAGTACTTTCTTGTTTCCTTCATAGAATACTACATGAACAGATTCTTCGATCTTTTGCGTTCTTTTGTTGTAGTTTCTGTAGGCTTTTGCTATTCAGAGAATAGCCAAGAAATACTCCTTCATCTGCCTTTGGTTGAAATGTTCTCAAGTATTCTTTTCCATTGTTAAGAACAAAACATCTGCAACCAAACACCCTTAGATGTTTGATACTAGGGGATCTACCAATAAAAAGCTCGTAAGGAGTTTTGTCATGGTGTTTGTTAATCAGACATCTATTTTGAGTGTAGCATGCTATGTTTACAGCTTCAACCCAATAGATTTCACTTATTTCAGTGTCAGCAAGCATTGTTCTTGCTGCTTCTTTCAGGGTCCTATTCTTTCTTTCAGCAACACCATTTTGTTGTGGTGTCCTTACAGAAGATAGTTGATGTTGTATACCTTTGCATGTACAAAACTCTTTGATGTACTGGTTCACAAATTCAATACCATGGTCTGTTCTGATTACAGATACCTTGTCATTTTTCATGACTTCGAGCTTATTCAGCAAGTTAGGTATCTCAACCCTTGCATCAGATTTGTGTTGGAGAAAGACAACCCAAGTGAATCTTGAGTAATTATCAACAACAACCAGACCATACTTCTTTCCTGCATAACTAGTTACAGAGGATTCAAACAAATCCATGTGTAACATTTGCAATGGCCTTTCATTGGAATGTCTAATTTTAGACTTGAAAGATGTTTTGGATTGTTTTCCCATTTGGCAAGCTGAGCATACACCTTATTTTCTATATGCCATTTTGGGTAAACCAACCACCAACTCTTTCTTGGCTAGCTTATTCAGAGTTTTGAAATTCAAGTGACTCATTCTTTTATGCCATAGCCAATTTTCTTCAGTGTGGCCAGATTGACTCACCATGAGACATTCTTCGTCAGTATGGATGCCCAATCAGCAACATAAAGATTTCCTTTACGCCTTGCAACAAGGACTGTCTACTTTGACTCATTGTCAATCACTTTACATAGTTTTGACTTGATCTTGACAGTGTACCCTTTGTCTACTAATTGACTCATGCTTAGGAGATTATATTTCAATCCCTTTACATGTTCAGAGATTGTAAGGGCTCCAAACTTTAGATTGCCAAATCCTATGGTTGGATTTTCATCTCCTCCAGCAAACCTGACAAATGGTCCATTAATGCACTTTTTGTAGTCAATCAGATTTGCTTTGTCTCCTGTCATGTGCATCCCACTTCCACTATCAAAATGCCACTTTGAATTAGTCTTTAGAGTGTTCTGCACAAAACAGGAAACAGGAGATTAGGTTCTCATACCAACAATGGAACCATCTGGACTAAAAAATCTTCCAGTAGGAATCAATTTTTGAATGAATTTCTTGGGAACATTCTTTTATCTAACAGGAACATAAGGAGGAATTGTAGTTAAATGATTAGTATCATTGTTATTAAGAACTACTTTCTTCCTTGATGTGTTCCTTGGTGCTCCATTTGGTGCTTTCAGATACCTGTCAGGTTTCTGAGTCTTCTTCTCAGCAAACTTAGCTTTCCTAGCCAGATTTATTCTAGCTCTGGCATTCAGATTTTTAGTGGCTTGATTCATCTTCCACTTCTGATAATTGCTGTGAGCAATTCTAGCCTTTAACCATCGTTCTTGCTCTTGTTTGTATTCACGAGCAAGTTGTTTCCCAATGGCTTTATAGCCAATACCATTCCGAGCACCTGGTGCTATCTGAGATCTCTTCTCAACAGTTTTGCTAGTCTTTGGATAATCTATTTTCTTTCCAGAAAACGTGACATATGAGAATTGGTCAGCTCCTGCAATTTTTCATTTTTGAGAGACATAGCACTGTTGGTGATTACACTTTTCAGTGTTATGTTTCTTTCTAGAGACATGCCCAACAGTTTTCCTTTGGACTTCTTTTTCCCACAAAGGCTTGGTCGCAACTGCCTTTCCTTTGTCAACATACTATCTTTCTGACCGATACTGTAGATTGTTTGGGAATCACCTTGCTGAGCACTAACAAATGTTCGTCTTTCATCACTCTTATTCAGAGTGGTAGAACTATATGTGTGTGTGTCCAGCCCAAGTCCTCTCTTTTCTGGAGGATCTCTTAAATAAGATTGTACTTCAGTAAGAGTGTCACTAGCTTTGGCATAAGATTGAAAAGATAATTCTTTCTTTTTGAGTTCTTCATTCTCAAAAAGAAGATCTTCACATTTCTTTTGAAGATTGGCCATTGCTTCTATATGTGACTTTTCGGTCTCAGATATCTGAGCCTTGAGAAATGCATTTTCAGCATTCTTTTTCTCAGATATCTTGATTATTTGAGAATTTTCCTTCACAAGAGAATTCTTTTCTTCTTCAAGGTTTTCGGCTCTAGCTCGGACCATTAGAAATTCTCTTTTGTATAGATCAAGTTCTCTTCAGAGATTTTCCTCATATTTTCCTATTTGCTTTACAAAGAAGAGCATCCTCACCACCTCCTCGCTTTTCTTCTTTTCAAGTTCCTTGAGCAACTAAAGCAACATTCGCAACTTTTCAATTGTTTGTTCTCTTCGAGTTGTCTCATAGTCAATAGGGCAAGGTGAGATAAAGTTCCATCGAGTGATATCCGCATTCCTCGTTAAAGTAGAAAACTTTGTCGCTCGCTATGATTTAGACTCTCACAATAGTCTTAATCTTTTCTGACGGGGTATATCTGTTACTTTCACCAATTGTCTCCATTTCACTCATAAGTGTTGTTTACCGGAAATCTAGTTCTTCAAGAGTGTCCGTGGGACCTTGTTTAAAGTTTTGGAATTTGAGCTTCAAAACTTCGAACTTATTTTCCTTTGTTTTCTTAGTGCCGGCACAGATTTCTTCAATCAGTTGCTAGGCAACTTTCGCCATTTTTGCACCCCACTTACCATAATCGTATGTGCTCGAGTAGAACGATGATGATATTACGAGCATGACCATCCAAATGATTTCTCGCATCTTCTAATGTCCGTAGCTCTCTGGTTTTGGTTCATAAATAACTCGATCGCGTGTATCCCAATCGTCGACGATCGCTTTGTGAAGACCCATCGTTTTGTTCTCTGTCTCTACCATTAGAAACCTCTATGACTTACTTGAGTTGTTGAATGACTATTGGGCCATTCTTTATTACTTTGATGATTTCATCACTGATGGCTTCTAGGTGGAGCATCATGTTGTTCTTCCATTTTGCATAATTCTCTGGCTTGAGAATTGGGGCGTCACTTAAAGACATCCTGCAGCAAACATACTAAACAACCAAATCAGGTGTAGGTGAAAAGCAGTTAGTGGGCACTTATCCGATCTAGGTTCAAAGGTATATTTGGGAACCACCTACTCGATACCACTTGTTGGTCCAGATAACGCAAAGTAAAAGATTAGGGAGGGAGGGGTGAATAGTCTTTAAAACTTTTGTCGATAAGATAGCTTCTCGATATCTCAGAAGATATCTGATACTTAATTTCAGAGAGCGGAAGACTTTTCTGTGATAAGTGCACGTGCTCAGTAAGATAAGTGTAAGTACTTTGCAAGATAAGTAAAGCAAGTAATAAACTGCAGAAAGTAAATAACACAAGTCTTTGTTATAGTGGTATATGAAGGTGGCGTAATCCTTCAACTAATCCACTTCGGCCTTTCTCAGACCTAGAATCCACTAAGACAGATAATTGAGTTCACCTTACAAATATCTTCTCTTGATTCCTAAATACACTATGTTCCCAACCAAGTGTTCCCCCAGAGTTATTCCCCGACTTTCACAGCCAAGTACTTCCTATACTCATAAACCTTTTGAGCTATTCCTTAGTTTCCCAAACTAAGTACTTCATGTGCTCAATAACTTTGGAGTTATTCCTTAGTTTCCCAAACTAAGTACTTCTGCATTTCATGGTGTCAAGTTAAGGTAAATTGTCAGGTGAGCTTCTTTAATAACTTGTTCAGTTACTCAGATAGCTCTATGAATCAAGTATACTTAATACACTTTGCAATGTATGGTATCTTGTTCTTTATAGACCCAAGTCTATGATAAGTGTTTAAGAGAATGAAACTCAGATATGAAATCTTAGTTCAACTCTGTCACAAATAACAATGCTTGTTAAGGATCAGGACACTTAGAACTTTTGTGCTACTTAGAATCAAGAGCTTTGGTCGCAACAGAAAGCTTGAAGGTAAGTAGTAAGCTTGAGAGAGCTTGTGTGAGTATTCAAAGGTTCTCGTGTAAGTTCTGTGTGTTCTAAGGTGCGTTCTGAAGCAGTCTAAGTGTTGATATTTATAGATGAATTTGAGTGCCATTTGAATATTATCCGTTAGGCTTAAATCAAATTCAAACAATTGATATCTGAGTATAGTACAATAGTACGTTTGTCTTCTTCTTCAGAAGCTACCGTTTTTGTTCAGACATCTCTGTCCGCGCATTTAATGCATTGTACTATACTTTGTCCTGTAGTGCCAACGGAACTATGCATTGTATCAGAGAACTTATACTATCAGATTTCTCTGAAGCTTTGCATGTCCTTTTCTGAAATTATCACAACTTCAGATACCATTTGTTGAAATAACTTGTTATAATATATTTCTTTTCAGAAACATAGTTTATGTTCAAGGTATCTGAGTGTAGATATCTGTGAGCACTTTCCTCGTTTCAGAAACCTCTTATTCTCAAATATCTTTTGCAACACTTGTGTTTCGAAGCACTTGTTTCTTCAAGATATCCGACATAGGTATATGAAAACCCTTGTCTTCAAAGAATCTTGTGCGCCTTCAAATCTTCAAATCCTGAACATTTCGCCGGATGCCTTCTTCGTCTTCTTTAGAAAATAAAAATTACATTCAGGGACCTAACATCCTATACAAGATTTGCTATACTATCATACTTAGTGAGTTTCCTCTTTTACAGTGTTCAAGTGAACCAAGAGTACTAATCACCTTTCTGAGCTAAGATAAGTCACTAAGTTGCTGATCAAAATCTAAACAAATATTCCTAACAAATAGTGTCTATAAAATCAAAAGTTCAAGGAAAGGACATCCTTATGAACTTAACAACTTTCTGTGAGTTGTTTGAACTTCAAAATCTTGGAAATGATTTTAAAATAAACACCAAGGATGATGATCTCCTTGAAGGTGTGAAGTAACTTTACAGCGATGTGTGTGATCTTGAAAAATCAGATACACCCATCGACTTCAAACTTGTCGACATCGTAACCGTACATCCGTTGGTTCATCGATTTGTTGGCATGCATTCTTCACAGATGCTCTGATGGTCAACAAGGAGGTGCTGACCAAATAAGCCAAGAACGCTGGATGATGATGTTCTTGTTGAATCAACAGAACAAAAGGCTGGAAAACCCTTTCAATTGGGGGACGTATGCCTGTATGAAATTTGTCAAGAAGATTCAAGGCTTTGAGCCTAAAATCGTTAAGGACCTTGCTGAGCCAAAAGCCACAGTAAGCTATGGACTCAAGATATGTTTCTTGCTGGAAAAGCTTGACATCGAGCTCAGAGCGAAGGCTGACATAGGCAATAGTAACCTACTCTACAAATATGCGTATACAAACTTGATGAAAAAGGTTACTGCATCTTAGAAAGGTTCCAAGAAAGGAAAGATTGATGAGGTATCTGAGGGTTCCGTATGACCAAAAGCCCGTAACTTCACGAAAAGAAGTCTGCTGGCAAATCAGAAGGCATACCCATTGTGGATGTCGACTCTCAGATATCTGCCGCCACTACTGATGAACTAATCAATGAAGATGAACTCATCAATGCTACTAAGTTCACAGCAAATTAACTCATCAATGCAGCTAAGTTCACAGCAGATGAACTCATCAATGCTGCAAAAGATACAACTTCTGATGAACTCATCAATGCTACCAAGGAAATCCCTGCTGATGAACTCATCAATGCTACCAAGGAAAGCCTTGTTGATGAACTCATTAGTAAAAATGAGAGTAGTGGCAGGTATCAAGCCCCATCTGCAGACACCGCAAGGATTATGGATCAATTAGTTCCTAATGCTGATGAGAGCTCTGATGATGAATTGGTCATCTCTCAAGTCCTACATAAATCAAAAAGGGCTAAGGTTGCTGAAAAAGCAACAAGTTCACAGGATGCTGAAAGAATAGAGGTATCTGAAGAAGGACCTACACCACAGGTTGCTGAGAAAGCACCCATTACTAAGGTTGCTGGAGAAGTAATTAGTACAAAGGTTGCTGAGATAGCACCTAAGTCCAAGGAATCTGGACAAGACACACTCAAGCTGGTAGAAGAAGCTTTGAGAAGTGGTGATATACTGATGGAGGATTCTGACATTGCTTCCACACTATACAAACTGTCACAAAAGGATCAGGATGAGCCGCACTTTAATTCACCTTCTAGATCCAATTCACATGATTCACCAGATGGTAATGAAGCCATGGTGAATGAATTGCAGTTTGACATACCAGCACTTCTGATTGCTGGAGAAAATTCTGCAAATGAGCAGGTTCCCCAACTCAATGAGAGGGATCAAACTGAGGCATCTGCTCAGAATAATCAACCAGGGGATCCAACTGAGTTGCATATTCAGGATAGGTCCAAAGTACCTCAAACTTCCAACAAAGAAGTGTTCCAAGAATAACAAGACCAACGCATGGAAACTTCACAAGTTCCAGAGACCAGTTAGCTTAACAAAGCTCAGGTAGCTGAATGGTTTAACTCTTTACTTGTGATAACTTATGCTTAGATCTTGTTACTTATTAAAAATTCTTTGTTACAGGCTGAATTAGAAACACAAGAACAAGAGGAAGTTGGAAAGCTTGCCTCAGAGACTGAGAAGGAGGCCACCACAACCTCACCTCTTAAGGAATCTGAGCCTGTGCTACAGGTGATGGAGAGTTCTATAAGATATTAATTTTCAGATATATATTAATACACTTAACTAATTAAGTGGATGTTTCTAATAGTCTCCAACTGAGAAAGAAGAAGTTAAGGCAAAAATGCCAGAAAAGGACACTAATACCGTCAAGATTTCTGAAGAAAATGTCATTAAGACTTCTAGTATGAAGGTATATAAAAATCAGTGATAAACATTCTTCATTATGGGTTAATATGAATTCTTCTCTAATTACTCAATACTTTCTACTTACAGGCTCATACGGAAGTAGAAGTGCAAGGGGAAAGAGTTGCTACATCCCCTGCACCCATGGAAATTGATGAAGCCCCCAAGGAAATATCACCTAAAAGAACACCAGAAACTGAGAAAGTTTCTGAGAAAAATGATTTTGAGCCTCCTATTGAGGAAGTAAGTGAAAAACTTAGAAATCATTGAAGCTTTAATGCATAAACTCTTTCTTGACAATTTCCTAAGTATTGTTATAATTTTAATTCTCAAGTTCAAGCAGAAAGAAAGGTTGATGAGGACCAGACTCCCAAGTCTCCACCTCATAACAAGATATCTGAGGCACCCCCTACCTCAGTAGTACAAGTCTTTGAGCCTGATGTACTTATTCAGGTAACTTAGAAACCTAACTACACTAGTACTCAGATATCTACACAAGTTTTGAATCTAACTCAAAACTCTTTCTTTCAGGCTCAAACAAGTGTTCCAAAGGTCTTTGCATTCTCAATAGAAGACCTGCTTCCATTCTTCAAAGACCAAACTCTCAAGTGTTTCAGAAAGTGGCAAAAGCTCAGAAGCTCAGATCTAACTGAATTAACAAAGGTGACTGATCACCAATTGAGAAGAGTCAAAGCCTTTGACTTGGAGAACTATGTCCATGCTATGTTCCCAACAGAGCAGTACTGTTTTGCTACTCTGATGCAAAAGGACTTTGTCAAAGAAGCTGCACACAAGCTCATAGAAGCTTTTGAGAAAGATGATGATCAGACCAGAACGGAGATGGCATTCAAGGCAAACTTGCCCAAGTCTCTACAAATCATACCCTCTGAGCAAGAGGAAGTAAATGGGCAATTGGTCACACTTCCTGAAGTGATCAATCTGGTTTCTGAAGATGAGGAGGAAACATATGAGAATAATTTTGAAGAACCTCCTTCTAATCATCACAATGATGATGATGACAAAAAGGATGATGATGATGCCCCTGCACCAGGGACAGGAGGGATTGCACAAGGTAATAATACCTCAGTTGCTGAAAAGCCCATTGAGAGGACTTCACAAAATTCCCCTCCTCTATCTCCTCAGAAGTCTACACATCCATCTCCCCAACAAAAAGATACTACTGAACAAGTAGTTGAGCACTCTGAGGATAACACTCAGAAAATATTGAATGCACAAACCAGAGTTGCTCAACTCAAACAACTGTTGGAGGAAGAACAACAACTAAATCTTTAACTGGAAGAAAAGATAGCTGAATCCAAAGCAAAGCTCCAAAAGATTGATGATCAAACAATCAAGGAAATGGAAGCTTATGCTGAAATGAAAGAACTCCAGCTTGCTGTTCAGGCAATTACTGAGGAATTAGATACTGAGCATGTATCTGAAGACAAGCATGATGCTAAGGCCGCATCAACAAAAGATGTACCATCCTCCTCACTGAAATGAAAGAAGCCCATCCCTGAGATGGTCGCTGGGCTAGAGAATATTGATGAAAATGCCCAAGAGGATGAAGATCACTGTGATGAAGACTCAGATGATAAAGAAGATGTAACTTTGCGTAACATGCAAATGTTCACTTGGGAGTTTCTCACTTAAAGAGAAAACTGATAGCTCCTCAAAGCTTCAGTAAGACACCAAATCTCAACTCCCATGATTACATGGCCAGATACCAGGTTCTGGTAACTCTAAGAAAGGAGTTGTCTCACCAAAATGAAGAAGTAATTGCATCAGTCCCTGTTGAAATGAAGAAGTTCACTGAGTTAATCACTCAGAGAACAACAAGCTTGGTCATTGCTCACAGAGACCTAAGCATGGTGAAGGATGATGACAATAATCTTGCTGAAAAATCCCTCAATGAGGCTTGCTATGCTGCTGGAAAAGAAGATTCTACTCAAGGTCCACTAGCAGACTCACTGATAAGGACAATGGTCTTATCAGACAAAATACGGAGCTCAAGGCTAATCTGAAAAAGTTGGTTGCTGCTTACAATTATCTACAAGGAAACTTTGAGTCTCTCTCAGAATCCTTTGTGATACTTAGTCAGTCAACAATGACTAAGGGGGAAAAGTATCCAAGACAAGGGGAAGGTTCTGGTGCTCAGAAAGGAAGAGGAAACAAGAAGAAATATTCCCAACCACCACTCAGAATCAATGAGCCCTCCTCAAGTCAAGCTGCTTTACAAATAGTAGCTACTTCCCAGCAACCTCCTGAACAAACAATAACAACAAGGGCCAGGGCACAGAGACCTGTAAAGGGAACCAAGGCTCCAAGGAGAAGACAAGTAAGAAGGATTAAAGAGTCTTCTTCTGAAGAAGAAGAAGAAGAAGAAGAAGAAGAAGAAGAAGAAGAAGAAGAAGAAGAAGAAGAAGTAGAAGAAGGAGAAGAAGAAGAAGAAGAAGAAGAAGAAGAAGGAGAAGAAGAAGGAGAAGAAGAAGCAGAAGAAGGAGGAGGAGAAGAAGAAGAAGGAGAAGAAGAAGCAGAAGAAGGAGAAGAAGAAGGAGAAGAAGGAGAAGAAGGAGAAGAAGAAGGAGAAGCAGAAGGAGAAGCAGGAGGAGAAGAAGGAGGAGAAGAAGGAGAAGAAGCAGAAGGAGGAGAAGGAGAAGGACGAGAAGGAGAAGGAGAAGAAGGAGAAGCAGAAGAAGAAGAAGAAGAAGAAGAAGAAGAAGAAGAAGAAGAAGAAGAAGAAGAAGAACGCCAAATCAAATCCCAGGGCAATGAAGAAGGATGCAAAATTCCCACAAGAATTGATCTTGATCATGATGATGATGATGAAGAGACTGATGAAGATGAAGCTCCTCTTCACAAAAAAAAGGAAAAGGGTTGATAGCCTATCTGAGCCCATAGCTGCAAAGCCTTTGGCAGCTAAAACACCCTCTGGAAATACCAAGTCAATCCAGGGTGGTTCTTCAAGCGATCCCCCAAGGGAGAATTCAAGATAAAGGAGGAACAGGCTGAGAGCTGAACAAAGAAAACTTCAACTTCCACTCTGGCCAGAAGATGCCAGAATTGAGTATGTGAAGACTGATGAGCATCCCTCCTATAGGTGCATTCAACAGAAAAATGGTCATTGGATTCTGGAACTAAAATACCTACTCGTAAATGAAAAATTCTCAGTTCCTATATGTGAACAACTTATGGCATGGAGAAAAGACAAGCCAATACTGATAAATCCAGAGCATGTCAAAGCATGGCTGGATTTTGAAGTCTCCAAAAGAACTGAAGCCATGGAAAAGGACCTCTCCTTTGAATGTCCTTATGGGAAACTAAATGATGTGCACAGAATTTCCAAGATGACTAGAACAGGCACAAGGCCAAGACGTGCTATGGAACCCTTTGAGTCATTTTACATGACTGAAGATCAATACAAGGGTGACATCAAATATCTGAGGATCATATATGAATACTTCAAGCTATCAGATATCAGAATTGAGCATGCCTGGAAATGGGGAAAGTATTTATGGGTCAAACACTTTGCCAAGAAGAATCCCACCAAATCATATAAAGAAGTCTGTGGTTATGCCAGAGAAACTGAGATGTTAGTCAGAACTTTGCTCTATGACTACTCAGATGATATCAAAAGGTTTGGGGATAGGGAATTTGCTAATTGATCCATAGAATTGCTGATTGAAGATTGGAAGAATTTGAAGACTTGAAGACTAGTTTATTAGGATGTCAACTTGGAGCTTGGTTACTCCTGTTGTCCTAATTTACTATGTAATTTTATATCTTGCTGACTGTACTGAAATGTATTTTATTTATTAAGTTATCTATGAACTTTCCATGTAACATATCTGATGAACCTACTCTCAGATATCAATCTATAAAAAGATAACTTGTCAGGAAAGATCACACCTTGTGATTTGGTTGATGTTTACTTTCTGCACTTAATTAGATGAATTGAAAAGATCATAAAAAATGATTTAAGTGTTGGATTGTTCCCTCTTCCAAGTTGTAATAGGTTTTAAAGATAGTTATCGTTGACTGATCAAAAAGGGGGAAATTTGTTAGGAATATCTGTTTAGATTTTGATATGCAACCTAATGACTTATCTTAGCTTATAAAGGAGGTTAGTACTCTTGGTTCACTTGAACACTGTAAAAGAGGAAATTCACTAAGTATTTTGGTCTAGCAAATCTGGTATAGGATGTAAGGTCTCTGAATGTAATTTTTATATCTTTGAAGAAGACCAAGAAGAAGGCATCCAGCAGGAGAGTTCAACAAATTTGAAGACTTGAAGACAGCACAAGATTGCTAAAGACGAAGGAAATTGGTCTCATCAGATACCTATGTCCAGATATCTTAATGAAACAAGTGTTTTTCAATAAACAAATTTTGTGAAAGATATCTGAGAACACAATGTTTCTGAACGAGGAAAAGTGTCCACAGAAACCTACACTTAGATACCTTGGGTAAAACTATGTTTCGGGGAAACAATGTTTCAACAGGTATCTGGAGATGTGAAGGTCTCTAGAAAGGGACATGCAATGCTTTAGAAAGCGTGCATAGTTCCGTTGGTACTGCAAGACAAAAATAGTACAATGCAATAAATACGCAGGCAGAGACATCTGAACAAAACAGGAAATCTCTGAAAAGAGACATCGTCTTCTGCAGTACTATTTACAGATATCAATAGTTTGAATTTGAATTGAGCCTAACGGATACTATTCAAACGGCTTCAAATTCAACTATAAATATCACCACTTAGAGTGCTTGAAATACACACACACACAGAATACACAAAACAAACTTATTCATTCAAGCATAAAGCCTTCAACCTACTTACTCTTTAGCTTACAGTTGCGACTAAGCTCTTGAATTCTAAGTAGCACGAAAGTTCTAAGTGTCCTGATCCTTAACAAGCATAGCTATCTGTGAAGGAGTTGAATCAAAAGATGAAGTATCTGAGTTTCATTCTCCACAACATTTAACATAGACTTGGGTCAGTAAAGAACATATCACCACACATTGTGAAGTGTATTAAGTGATTCTTGTTCTATGTAGTATTCCTAAGACTACTCACCTGACAAACCAGCATAAACAACACCTTAAACGGCGTGGAGTACATGAAGTACTTAGTTTGGGAAACTAAGGAATAACTCCAAGGTTATTGAGCACAAGAAGTACTTAGTTTGGGAAACTAAGGAATAGCTCAACGGGTTTCTGAGTATAAGAAGTACTTGGCTGTGAAAGCCGGGGAATAACTCAGGGGGGACACTTAGTTGGGAACCTAGTGTATTTAGGAATCAAGAGAAGATATTTGTAAGTTGAACTCAATTGTTTGTCTTAGTGGATTCTAGGTCTAAGAATGGCCGAAGTGGATTAGTTGAAGGATTACGCCAACTTTAGATAACTCTTTATAAGACTTGTTATTTACTTTCAAAGAATTTACTTATCGCTCTCTTTATCCGCTAAGTATTTAAACACATTATATTTTTTGAAAGCACGCACTTATCATGTAAAAGTCTTCCGTTCTCTGAAATTAAGTATCAGATATCTAAGAATTTGTGTTTATCGACAAAACTTATAAAAGACTATTCCCCCTCTAGTCTTTTCCTTTGCCGTTATCTGGACCAACAGTTTTTATCATTGTTGAAGAATTGATATCGAATTCCTGGTAATATTTGATAATTCTCCATCGTTTAAACATTGTGTTTTTTGTTTGATAAATAGGTTGTCATCAATGATTTTATGTTAAACTTAGACTATTATATACTAAACATAGGCAATTTTATTTAAAATGTCAATATGTTTGGACGGACACATGAAAGCCATTATAAGATGTATAATGTAAGGGGAAAAAAATGTCGGTCGACCCAGATCGGTCGGGTCAACCGGCAAAAAAGGTAGATCATATAGTTTTTTCTATAAATCGCTTATGTTTGTCAATTGTTGCTCAAGTATTAGATTGGAAAGTTTTCATTTACCTGGATCCTTACTGGAACTGAGCTCATGGCCTCCTCTGTGATGGCTAAGTATAGGTACAAGGATCTTCTTCAATGGGTTTTGATAATAATGGCGTGACAACAAATATTTCTTCAGGTTCTCGAAGGGCTTCACATTTCTTAATCCATTCAAACATATCCCTCTACTTAGACCTTAATAAAGGGCAAATTCTTCTCGATCTTGAGATGAATCGACTCAAGGACATGACCCTTCCGAGCAGCTGATGGACTTCATTGAGTGTCCTAGATTGAGGCAAGTCAAGCATCACCTTGATTTTTTCTGGGTTAGCACTTATTTTTCTCTCAGTCACTATATAACCGAGGAACTTACCGCCCTTCACTCCAAATGTGCATTTTTGTGGGTTTAGCTAAGGATGGAAAAGCACTTGTTGAGGTGATCAATGTGTTGTTCTTCAGTCTTGCTCTTGACAGCACGTCATTGACATAAACCTCCATGGTTTTGCCTATCTCTTCTTTAAACATCTTGTTTACTAGTTGTTGGTAAGTAGCTCCCACATTCTTTAACCCAAAAGGCATGACTTTGAAGCAAGATACCTCCTACCGTGATGAGAGCCATTTTCTTCACGCCTCTCGAGCCATTCTTATCTCGATAGAATCCTTGAACGCTGACATGAAGCTAAGGAGTGCACACCCACTGTTGAGTCCATTAGTTGATCGATCCTGGCAAAGGATACAAATCTTTAGGGCAAAATTATTTAGCCTTGTGAAGTCGTTGCAAATCCTCCACTTTCATGGGGATTTGTCGACTAGGACCATATTGCATACCCAATCGGGGTATCTTAAATCTTCAATATGCCCAACCTTCATTAGTCTCTCCACTTCCTCGGCTATGATGTCATCTTCTACTAGTTGAAAGTCTTTCCTCTTTTGTCTGATGTACTTGACCGTTGGATCCATGTTCACTTATGAACCGCGATCGTGGGGTCAATTCCTATTAGATCATCAGTGCTCAATGCGAACACATCAACATTGGCCTTGAGGCAGGCTATCAACTTCATCTTTACTTCTGTGTTCATCATAGCTCCTATCCTTGTCTTTTTATTTGCATCTCCTTCTATAAGTTGGACTTCTCACAAAGTCTCATGCGCCTCCATTTTGCTTCCTTTCAAAAATTTCTCCTTCTGATTTTCCATCCTAACATTACTACCCACTGGCTTAGGACTGAGTCATGGGACAAGACTTTGTTGGTTATTGATGGCTAAGATTGGAGTTGTGGCTCTTCTGGTAGATAGGATGTACCAGTCCCACGCTTCTCTCACATTTCCTACATCCTTTCCTACTGCATTAGGAGTAGGAAACATAACCCGGATGTGGTACCAATCTGAAAAGGTTCAGCCCTGGGTGCCCGAAGATCACGTTGTAATCAAAGGGTCCACCCACCAGTATGAACATGACTCGATTGGTCACTTTTGTTGGTGACCTTCCCATTGACAAATGGAGCTAAATGCTTCCTCTTGGGCGCAATTCGGTGCTCCAAATCCTAGAAAGGAACTTGCTACTCTTCCCAATTCAATGCGTCCGATATCCATTCTAGCTAATGTCCTGGCCAAGATGATTTTGAAATGAACTTCTTATATCCACAAGGACCTTAGTTACCTTGTAAGTAGCGATATCCAAGGAAATGACTAGAGTTACATCCAGATCCTCTAGGTCCTCTTCTCCGGAACATGGCGCAGGTATCTCACTTTCGTCGAAAGTAATTGCACTATTGCCTCTTAAGATAGGTGGTGCATTGTTAGGAATATCTGTTAGTATTTTGATCACTCATCACAAGTTCTTATCTTAGCCAGAAAGGTGATTAAGTACTCTTGGTTCACTTGAACATTGTAAAAGAGAAAATCACTGAGTATGAGTAGTCTCGTAAATCTTGTATTAGGATTATAGGTCTCTGAGTGTAATTTTTATTTCAAGAAGACCATGAAGATCAATCCTAGCAATGGAGCTTATCTGAAGATTAGAAGACTGAAGATTGCACAAGATTTATGAAGACATCAAGGTTTAGTCTAACTCAGAAAGACTATGTTCTTAACCCTCAATTAAGTGTATTTACTTATATTTGAAATAAGGTTATGAACATATGACATCATGAGTAAGGAGCATGCTAGCCATCAGAAAGGCTCATGTATCCGTTGGACTAAAGGACAATGAACAGTACTATGCATTAAATGCATTGGCAGAATTGCCACAGAAAGCAAGTCCTCTCTGAAAAATGAGATAATGACTTCTGAGTACATAGTTCAAGATATAAACGGATATAATTTGATAGAGAGCACAACGGATATAATCAAATGCCTCTCAAATTTATCTATATATATCACAAACTTAGATGCTGAGAAATACACCTTAGAACGCTCTATCTTGCAAACTTACCATCAAGCAAAGTCTCTCTCAAGCACTCTACTATCCTTTCTGAAAGCTTTCTGATTGCTTAAAGAATCACTATTAGTTCTAAGTTGTCCTGAACCTTAACAAGAGATTGTTATTCGTGAAAGAGTTGAACTGTCAGATACCCTTTCTGAAGCTCATTCTCCAGAATGGACATCAATTACTTGGGTCAGTAAAGAGAAGACTGCCATCCACTGAATAAGTGAATTAAGTAGTCTTGTTCTATCAGGCTCTCTGAAAACATAACTGAAAAGTTATACGAGAAGCCTTTCTGACAAAAACCATATAACCAAACACCAACAAGGCGTGGAGTAGAGGAAGTACTTGATTTGGGAAATCAGGGAATAACTCCAAGGTTATCTGAGTAGAGGAAGTACTTAGCTCTAGGAGCTGGGGAATAACTCAGGGGGAACATTTGGTTGGGAACCTTTTGTTTAAGAATCTTAGAATAGGATTTTTGTAAGGTGAACTCAATTATCTGTTCTAGTGAATTCTAGGTCTCAGAAAGACCGAAGTGGATTAGTTGGAGGATTACGCCACCTCCAGATACCACTATACTTGTCGTGTCATTTACCTTCTCAGATTTACATCTCAAAGAAAGCACACACACACATACTTATTGTTTCTACACTTATCTATCTTAAAGTCTTCCAAGGCGATCTAAGTATCGTAAACACCTGTGTTTCGAGAAATTGTGTGTATCGACAAAAGTTTTAAAAGAATATTCACCCCCCCCCCAATCTTTTACTTTGCCGTTATGTGGACCAAAAAGTGGTATCAGAGCAGGAGGTTCACAAGACTTCAGATCGAACCTAGATCCCAGATAGGTGAAGGAACTTTTCCTTCGAGGACTATATAATTTGTGTGTTATGTGCGTGTATGTCTCGAGTGATGCACCCATTCAAGCCGTAAAACTACGAGAAATGGAAGAACAACATGATGCTCCATCCGAGGCCATTAGCGACGAGATGATCCATGTCATCAATGAAGGGCCTATCAAAATCAGACAACTAAGACAAGTTACTGAGGTGTCTGATGGAAGAAAAGCCTCAGATACGGAAGATGGAAGTGAGGATGCAACTGCTAGTGATAGTGGTTGTATTGCTCATGGAAGCATTATGTATGAAGACAAGCCAAGAGATCTCTGTACATCTGAAGATGCCAAGAGACATAGATTGACGGCCAAGCTCAGAATATAATTATCAGATCGACACCTGAGCACATATAGTGTAAACTATGGGGTGCTAAAACGGCGAAAGTTGCCTGGCAACTGATTGAAGAAATCTGTGTCGGAACTGAGAAAACCAAGGAAAACAAGTTCGAAGTTCTTAAATTGAAATTTCAAAATTTCAAAATTTCAAACAAGGTCCCACTGAAACTCTCGAAGAACTTGATTGTGTTTACCACTGATGAGTGATATGGCACTTGGTGAAAGCATAGATACTCCCAAATGTAAAAGATTAAGACAATTGTCAAGTCTTAATCACAACTGGGAACACACGAAATTCTTTTATTTTAACCAAGGGATGCCAAGTATTACTCCAGTAGAACTCTTCTCTCATCTTGCTACTGTAGACTATGAGACAACTCAAAGAGAACAAATAGCTGAAAAGTTGCAAAGTGTTGCTCTAGTTTCACAAGGTACTTCTGAAAAGAAGGATACCAAAGATGCATCCAAGAAAATGCTCTTGGCAAGAAGACACATGAAGAAATTTGTGAGTCAAGAGATTGAGAGAAGAAAAGCTAAAGAAAAGTCAAAAAGCATCTTCGCCCAAACTATCATCAAGACAAGAACATATAAATGAACAACTCTCCTAACACCCCATTCGTAAAGGTGTTAGTACGTAAACCACGTAAATAGGAAATGATATCTGCTTTATCACAAAAGCCTGGTCACTTCAAGAGAGATTGTCCAATTTTAAATAAGCTCAAGACAGTGACAAAAGGATGTAAGAAATTTCAAAAGAAATCAAAGAGCCTTCGATCAAGAAAGGAAAAGATTCAAATTCAACTTGATGCTCTAGACATTGAGATGATTCAAGATGAAGATTCAGATGACTCAAACCTACCATCACCGTAATTGTGGAATCACCCAAGTAATCGACTTCGCCTTAAGAAGAAAGAAATGTGGAGTTGTCAAATCACGGGTCCGCACATCTCCAACATTGAAACATTTATGGCTGATGAGGTAACTAATAATTCACAATTTCAGATTTTGAAAGTTGTTAGAACAGGACCGGATTGGTACTTTTGGAGCTTTAACGATGTCGACTATTGATGTTGAGTCAACACCGCTTTCAACAAAGGAATGTTGTTCAACTAAACTACGCACAACAAGAACGTAATCGGCGTAACTCAATAAAGTGCAATGAATAAACCGAACACGAGATTTCTAAAGCCAGATATAAAGATACCGACGCGTCAGAAAGCAAAACTTCTACTAAACTAGAAAAGTAGAATTATAAAAGAAGTTTAATCCAATCACAAACGATTGATTAAACTTACGTAAAACTAGACCTAGAACAATGTATAAGAAAAACCTATTCTAGTTCAATGATACTAGAGTAATTCTCAATCTTTAGAGAACACTCACAAGTAAACACCGAGGTAAAGGTCTAGTAAAGCAAGACGCCTAAACAAAATAATCTTCTCTTTTTTTGAGTCGGCAATTTGCAAACGCCTCCTTCTTCTTCTATATATAATTGCGGCAATCTCATCACAGGAAGAAGCAAGTCGGCAGCAGGCAGGCCCAAGTCTTCCCAAACTTGGATTCGTGGTAAGGAAACTTCCTTTGATGTATTAATGGTATAAGGAGTCTTCTAGATATCAATCTCTTTTAAATCTCACTTTCCTTATAGCATAATATTCTTCCATGAATCATTATGGCAGCTTCCTTACAACAATTATGGATCCTTTAATCTTCAAGCCCATCACGCCTATTCTTCTTATTTGGCCCTTTTGCTACAGTGCCCGTTTGCTACAGTAACTGCTACAGTGCCTGCTACAGTAACCAATCGTGATCCATTAAGCATGTTGAGGCCCAACTTGATATATCCTACAAAATAATCATAGAAAAATAACTACAAACGTTGAACCGGTTAATAAACGAAGAAAGGCCAAATTAACAAAACAAGTGCAATATAAATTGCACTTTCAAAAGTGATGATGGAATTGAGGATCTGGAACTAGTCAAAAGTGAATTGGATCGTTATGAGAAAGAATTTCTGGAGGCACAATCTAAAACCAGAATTCTAGAAGAAAGCAAAGAAACTCTTGAGAAAGAGGTTTCTGAGCTAAACAGGGTATCTGAGAGCAAGAACGCTGAAATAGCCTTTCTGAAAGCTCAGATATCTGAGAATGAAAATTCTCACAAACTAGCCTTAGACAAACTGAATAAGAAAATGATGGAGCTACTCTCTGAAAATGAAGAACTTAGAAAGAAAGAGCTATCTTTCCAATCTTATGCAAAGGCTAGTGACACTCTCACTGAGGTTCAATCCTATCAGAGAGACCCTTCTGAGAAAGGTGGACTTGGACTTGACGAACAATCAAGTAATTCATCTCCTCTGAAAAAGAGTGATGAAAGGTCAATTTTGTAAAAAGTCAATGAATGGTTCTTCAATCACCTACAGCATTGGTCAGAAAGCTAAGGTAGTTAACAAAGGAAAGGCAGTAGCAACCCAGCCTTTGAAAGAACAACAAGTTCACAAGAAACAGGTGGATAAGGTTTCTGAAAAGAAACACAAGCCTCAGATCTGCAACCATCCACATTGCTACATTACTAGGAAGGGAAAAATTGCTAGAATAGGCAAATTCTCTACTATACCATTTTATGAATATAAAGATGGTGCAGAAACTAGTAAGGCTTCTGAAGAACGAATTCAGAAAGCCAAAAGTGTTCGAAATGGTATCACATCGTATATTGGAAAATTCCTTCAAAGAACAATACAAGGAAGGACAAGAACAATGGCGCATATCGATATTGCTCGCAGAATAGATGTATGGAAAAATTCTCAAGCCATCGAAAACCGAATGCCGAGTTAGAAGGAACTTGGGTAAAAGCTAAGCTTGTCAAAAGCAATCCCGTAAACCTGTGATCCGTAGCACCAAAGGAACATCTAGAAACACACCGATTTCATCAGATCTCCTTCTCGATCCTTAGGCAAAACAAACTCCCAAGAAATTCACTAAAATGTGGATTCCTACCGAAGAATGTTTAGTCTAAGTGGTTCTATCTCAAGCAAGAACCTAACTCTGCTTCGCTTTGTGCGTAACGCTTCGACTAAGGCTCAATGGCTATTTGATAGTGGATGCGAAAGCACATGACAGAGACAAAGCAACCGTCAACTACAAAGCTTGCATTAATGGACCGTACATCGATTTTTGAGGAGAATTAAATCCTCTCTCGATTTGGCAACGCCAAATTGGGATCACTAACAATCGACGATTACATGTTAAGGGTTTGAAATATAATCTATTTAGCATGAGCCAATTTCGCATAAAGGCTTCACGGTAAATTCAAAGCAAAATACAAGAACTTATCGACAATGAGTCAAAGCATACCTTGGTTGTTTCAGTAGAAGGCGCTTTATGTTGCCGATCAGCATCCGCCACAATCAAGAATGTCTCATGGTGAGTCAATCAGTCACATGTAGAGCACTGGTTATGGCACAAAAGACTGAGTCATTTGAATTTCAAAACTCTGAACAAACTTGCAAAGAAAGAGTTAGTGGTTGGCCTTCCCAAAACATCTTTCAGAAAGGATGGTATCTTGTTGGTCCAGATAACGGCAAAGTAAAAGACTAGAGGGGGGGGGTGAATAGTCTTTTAAAACTTTTGTCGATAAAAACTATTTCTCAGATATCTGTGTAGATATCTGATACTTAGATACAGAGCGCGGAAGACTTAAGATAGATAAGTGCAAATGCTAAAGTGTGTGTGTGTGTGTCAAATGTAAGTACGTAAAAGTAAATAACATGAAGTATAGTGGTATCTGGAGGTGGCGTAATCCTCCAATTAATCCACTTCGGTCTTCCAGAGATCTAGAATTCACTAGAATAGATAATTGAGGTCACCTTACAAAAATCCTATTCTAAGATTCCTTTAAACAAATGGTTCCCAACCTAATGTTCCCCCTGAGTTGTTCCCCGGCTTCCTCAGCCAAGTACATCCTATACTCAGAAACCTTTTTGAGCTATTCCCTAGCTTCCCAAGCTAAGTACTTCATGTGCTCAATAACCTTGGAGTTATTCCTTAGTTTCTCAAACTAAGTACTTCAGACTCCACGCCGCTTATGGTGTTGGTTTTGGTTTGAGTTGTTAGATGAGCTTCTTAGTTAACTTTTCAGTTAATCCGATAGCTCTGTGAATCAAGTATACTTAATACACTTTTCAATGTATGGTATCTTGTTCTTTTTACTGACCTAAGTCTTAGATAAATGTTCAAGAGAATGAATCTCAGATGCTTGATCTTTTGATTCAACTCTTTCACAGATAGCAGTGCTTGTTTAGGATCAGGACACTTAGAACTTTAGTGCTACTTAAGATCACTAGCTTTGGTCGCAATGTAAAGCTTCGAGGATAAGTAGTTTGCTTGAGAGAGTAAGATATGTGTTCAAAGGAAAGTTCTTCGATCAGGTGTTCTCAAGCCCTAAGTGTTGATATTTAAGATGAATTTGAGTGCCGCTTGAATAGTATCCGTTAGCTCAAATCAAATTCAAACTATTGATATCTCGTATAGATCAGAGCGCTTTTGTCAACTAACTACTGCTACTTTTGTTCGTATATCTCCGTCTGCGCATTAAATGCATCAGATTATACTTTTGTCCAGAGTGCCAATGGAACTATGCTTTGTATCGTAGACTAACTTTATCAGCTTTCCGGTTTTAGAACGCCCTTATCTTCAACTTCAGATACTACGCTTATTGAAACAACATTGTTTGCAATATATATTTTTCAGAAATGTGGTTAAAGCTCAAGGTATCTGAGTGTAGATATCTGTGGACACTTTCCTTGTTTCCCAGATGGACCTCTTGACTTCTCAGATATCTCTTGTGACATGACTTGTTTTAACAATCATTCGCCTTCCGTAAATCTGGAAAGGTATTCAGAACTATTTCAAAATCTTGTGCGCTTCTTCAAATCTTCAATGTCGCTGAACTTGTTCTCGCTGATGTCTTCTTCTTCGTCTTCTCTTCATAAAATAAAATTACATTTTGAGACCCAACATCCTATACAAGATTAGCTAGATTATCATACTTAGTGGGTTTCCTCTTTTACAATGTTCAAGTGAACCAAGAGTACTAATCACCTTCCTGAAACTAAGATAAGTCATCATGTTGCTGATCAAAATCTAAACAGATATTTCTAACAAAATATCTAACAAATTTTCCTATCAAATTTCCTAACAAATTTCCTAACAAATTTCCCCCCTTTTTGATCAGTCAACGATGACTATCTATCCTTTTACAAATCTGGATGAGTGAACAATCCAACACTTAGTCTTTTCTTAAGATTTTTCAATTCATTCAATTAAGTTCAGAAAGTAAACATCAACCAAATCACAAGGTGTGATCTTTGCTGACATGTTATCTTTTATAAAATAATATCTGAGATTAGGTTCATCAGATAATTTACAATTGAGGTTTACAGATAACTTTAATACATAAATCAATTTAGCTCAGTCAGAAAAAAAAAACAAAAATACATAGTAAATTAGGATAACAGGAGTAACCAAGCTCCAAGTAAACATCCTAATAGACTAGTCTTCAAGTCTTCAACTCTTCAAATCTTCAACAGTAGTTCTACGGATCAGTCTGCAAATTTCCTATCTCCAAACCTTTTGATGCCATCAGAATAATCATAGAGAAGTGTTCTGACGAGCATCTCTGTGTCTCGCAAATCCACGACCTCTTTGTAGGTTTTGTAGGATTTTTCGACAAAGTGCTTGACCCACGACATACTTTCCCCACTTCCGTGCATGCTCTATTCGATATCCAAAGCTTGAAATATTCAGAGATAATTCTTATATCCGATGTCACCTTGTATTGATCTTCGCTAGATAGAACGACTCATGTGGTTCCACAAAGTCTTGCTCTTGTGCCTTTCGTGATATTCGTAATTTCGCACATCATCCGCTTTCCATATGGACATTCATCGAGAGGTCCTTTCTCACGGCTTCAGCTTCTTGACAACTTCAAAATCCAACCAGCTTTAATGTGTTTCGTGTTGATCAAAGTCGCTTTAATGTGTTCGTGTTGATTGGTTCGAAATCTTGAAATTACCAAGAGATGCTTAAGATCCGTAATCCAATAGCCATTTTTCGCTTGATGCACCAGAGACAGAGGAATCATTGTCATTCTTCACATACTCTATTTCGCTTCTTCCGCCCGAGTGTAAGTCGATTTTTTCTTTGCTCACCTCACCGCTCTTCTTCGCTCTTGAATTCTCTTTGGTTGTTGCTTGAAGAACCACCGGATAGACTTAGTATTTCCAGAGGGTGTTTTAGCCGCTAGGGCTTTGCCTATGGGCCTGCTTAGCTTTCAATTTTCCTTTTTCCGTGAAGAGGAGCTTCATCTTCATCGCTTTTCATCATCATCAAGATTAAATCTTGTGAGAGTTTTACAAATTCTTTCATTGCCTGTGGACTTGATTTGACCATCTTCTTCTTCTTCGTAAGATTCATCAATCCCTTTAACTTGTCTTCTCCTCGAGCCTTGGTACTTTCGAGGTTTCGTGCTACGGCCCTTGTTACCATTGCGCTCCTTCAAGAGTTTCGGGAAGCCTACTCTTGCAAAGCAATTGGCTTGAGGAGGGTTCATTGATTCTGAGTGGTGGCTGGGAAGTTTTCTTGTTTCTTCTTCCTCTCTGAGCCGCACCAGCTCCAGATTTCTTTTTGTTTTCTTCTCCTTCTTCCCATTCCCCCTGACTTTGAGGTCCAGATTTGTACAACCTTTCCCCCTTAGTCATTGTTGGCTGACTCAGTCTCATAAAAGAATATGAGAGAGAGTCAAAATGCCCTTGTAAGTAATTGTAGGTAGTGACCAACTTCTGAAGTTCGGCTTTGAGCTCCTGATTTTGCTTGATAAGTCCATTGTCCTTATCAGTGAGCTCTGCTAATGGGCCTAGGATGGCATCTGCTTTACCAGCAGTGTAACTTGCCTCTTGGAAAGCTTTTTCAGCTAAAGACGCATCATCGTGCCTTATCATTCCCAGATCTTTCTGAGCAATGACTATGCTAGTTGTTCTCTGAGTGATTAGCTCAGTGAACTTTTTCATTTCAGAGGGGACGGAGGCAATTACTTCCTTGTTCTGTGAAGACAACTCGTTTTTAAGATGAGCCAATACTTGGTATCTGTTCATATATTCATGGGAGTGGACATTTGGCAGTTTTCTGAAAGTTTCAGGAGCAATTAGCTTCCTTTTCAAGTGAGAAACCGCTAGATGTTCATTGCGGTGCTCTGCCAAAGTCTTGTCTTCTTCATCATCTGAGTAATCACCAGTTGATCTTCATCCTCTCGATATTCTCATCGATTGTATCCAAATTAAAGAACCATCTCGTAGATTGGTTTCTTTCCTTTTAGGAGGAGGATGGTACTTTTGAAGATGATGCACTTAGCATCATGATTGACTTTAGATACTTCTTCAAGATTTAGTTCTTGGTGATGGCATTTACAACATCCCGTAGCTCTTAACCTCGAGTAAGTCATCATCTCTTGCAGATATTGATCTTGTAGTTGATCAAGCTTGTCTTTGGATTTAGCTATCTGGTCTTCCAGTTAAAGATGGAGCTGTTGTTCTTCTTCCAACAATTGTCTGAGTTGAGCGCTCGATCGAGTATTTCGCATTTTCAACAATTTCGAGAATTCTCAACTACTTGTTCAAGAATATCTTTTGTCGAAGATGGATGAGTCGATTTTGAGGAGATGTAGACGAGATTTCGTGCTTTCCTCTTAGTTTGCTTTTTAGCAATGAGGCATGATTTCTTTGTGAAATTCCTCCCCGTGCAGGGCATCATCATCATCCTTTTGTCGTTGTCACCTTTTGGTGATGGTCAAGGAGGTTCATCAAGTCGCTGCTTGTCTCTTCCTCCTCATCATCTTCATATACAAGATTGATCACATCAGGGATAGTGATCTTCTGCCCATTAACCTCTTCTTGTTCAGAAGGTATAAATTGCAGAGTCTGGGGCAGGACTGGCTTGAATGCCATCTGTAATCTTGTCGACCATCCGCCTGCTCAAAGGCTTGTATCAAATCAGGCGCCACTTCTCGGAGAAATCCTTATGCAATAGAGTCAATCGTAATCGCTCGTAGGGAACATTGCATGGATATATGTCTCCAAGTCAAGAGCTCGTGCTCGTCTGGTTGGTTGATCTGTGATTCTCAATATTTCAGAGAGATCAGAGAAACTTAACCGTTGCCATTTGTTGAAGCATTTAATATGCTTTGGCAGGGTTTGATCCTTGAAGAAGGGAAGTAGGTCCATTTTCTCATCATTGGGAACCTGCTTTGCACCTGTTTGAGCCTGAAAGAAAGAGTTTTGAGTGAGCTTCAAAACTTTTGTAGATATCTGAGTGGAAGTGTAGTTTGGATTCTGAGTTACCTGAGTAAGTACTTCAGGCTCAGAGATTCTTTCATCGAGACAATTGGTGTCTCAGATATCTTGTTGTGAGGTGGAGACTTGGATGTCTGGTCCTCATCAACCTTTCTTTCTTGAACCTGAGAATTAAAATTATTGCAATACTTAGGAAATTATTTGAAAGAATTTGTGCAAAAATGCTTTAATGAGTTCTGAGTTTTGGACTTACTTCCTCAATAGGAAGCTTAGAGTCATTTTTCTTAAACTTTCTCGCTGTGTTCTTTCATGTGATGTTGCCTTGGGAGCTTCATCAATTTCCATTGATGCAGGGGATGTCGCAACGTTTTCCCTTGCATTTCTACTTCTGAATGAGCCTGTAAGTAGAAAGTATTGAATATTTTTAGAAGAAGTTTAAGATAACCCAAGATGAAGAATACTTATCACTGAATTTTTTTTAAGTACCTTCATGCTAGAAGGCTCAATAATGTGTTCTTCAGAAACCTTGTCGGTCTCTGGTTCGCTCGCATTTCTCTTTATCTTCCTCTTTCTCAATCGAGCCGTTAGAAACATTTACTTTAAATGATTAAGCACATAGACAAATAATCGAAAAGTGTTATCTTAAGAATCAATTGTCACTTGTGGCACGTGCTCGATTTCTTAAGAGGCGAGGTCAGATAACCTCCTTCTAATTTTCTCGAGGCAAGCTTTCCAGCTTCCTCTTGTTTCTGTGTTTCTAACTCAGCCTGAGCATTGTCAGGCTGATTGGTCTCTGGAACTTGTGACCCTTCTATACTTTGGTCTTCTTGTTCCAGTACAGCTTCTTTGTTTGAAGTTTTAGGTACTTCACACCTTTCCCGAGTGTGCAACTCAGCTTGCCTCGTTGATCATTCGAATGGATGTCTCAGCTTGATCCTCTTGTCGAGTTGGGGAACCTTCTTTGCAGGATTTTCTTCAGGTTGTAATGTCGGTAATTCAAATGTAGTTCATTTACCATTTCATCAACCACTTGTGGTCATTGTGGTTGTGGTTGTCTGGAAGCGTAAGATTGATCAAGAGCGTTTCTTCCGCATTTTTAGATGTGGCATTTTCATCAAGATTCCGCCAAAGACTAAATTACCACTCATCGTGGCTTCTTGAAGTTGTGCATAAGAAACGCCTCGATGATGTGTTTGCACCAACAACCTTTGCTATAGGTGCTTGTTCAGCAACCTGAGGTGTAGGTTCTTCTTCAGAAACCTTATCACCAGTTACTGTTACAGTAACCTTAGCCCTCTTTGATCGATCTAGGACTTGAGAGATGACTAGTTCATCATCTTGATCGTCAGAGCTCTCATCAGCATTGGGAACTGATTGGTCCATTACTCCTACGATTTCTGCGGATGGGGCTTGGTGCTTTTCACCTGTTTTGGCAGCATTAATGAGTTCATCAGCAAGGCATTCTGTAATAGTCTTCACATTTCTGAATGCACTTTCTCTTGCTGAGTCTACTTGTTCAGTAGTTGATGACTCTTTTGCAGCATTGATGAGTTCATCTGCCTTTATTAGTTCATCGGCAAGGCCTGCAGATATCTGAGAATTGACAACCTCAATGGGTGTGTCTTCTGTTTTCCCAGCAGACTTCTTTCTTGAAGTTCTGGGCTTCTAGGTCGCAACCTTTTCTTCAGATACCTTTTCAGACTTTCGCTTCTTAGAACCTTTCTGAGACCCAGCAACCTTTTTCATCATGTTCGTATACTCATATTTGTAGAGTAGGTTATCATTGCTATTTCAAATGCCTCTCGAGCTCAATGCCAAGCTTCTCCAAAGAAGTAGCATATCTTCGCACTATAGCTCATCGTGGCCTTTCGAAGCTAGTCCTTTGGCAATTTTAGGATAGAAGCCTTCAATCTTCTTCACAAACTTCATGAAGGCGCATTTCCCCAGCTTAAAAGGGTTTTCAGCCTTTTGTCTTGTCGATTCAAAGAAGAACATCATGATCCATCGTTTCGCTTATCCGTCAAGACCTCCTTGTAGACCATCAAAGCATCTGTGAAGAATGCAAGCCAATACATCCCAAAGGAACCATCGATGTCCGTTCGGATGTCGAAGCTTGAACTCAGTGGGTGTATCTGATTTTTCAAGATCACATAAATCACTGTACAATTGCTTAACACCTTCAAGGAGATCATCATCCTTGGTGTTTATTTCAAAATCCTTTCCAAGATTTTGAAGCTCAAACAACTTACAGAAAGTTGATAAGTCCAAAAGGATTTCCTTTCCTTGGACTGAGGTTTTGACAGACACTATTGCAGTGCCTTCAGAAACAAAGGAAATTATCCTGGAGTTGTTGTAGAATTCCAACACATCGAGTGATGAAATTCCACTTAGGCGAGCAGATAGAAAACCCTTGATTTGTGCTTTTTCAAGCATGTCAAGAATCAGCTTTCTGTCGGCTTGGTTCTCTATTGCAGCCGTGAGGTATTCCTCAACCATGGCACCACCCCAAATCATTCTGTGATTTGAAGTCCAATGGTCAGGATTAAAATCTCCTACCAATGGTTGTTCATAATAACTAACTCGTGCTTGCTTTTCAAATAGCATCAAGGAGGATTGAGATTTTTGTGTAGAAGAATTCTTTGGGGCCATTTTTTTATATAGTGAGAGGGATTGGATTGGTGTTTGAAAGAGATTTGATTCAGTAATTCTTTGCAGAAAAACTTAATCTCGATTTGTAGAGTCGGAAGAGGGTTTGCAGAGAATCAAGAGAGTAATTTTGCTATTTTTGTGCAAGATTAGTTTTCGGATTAGGCGAAAGTGATTTATTTTGCCAAAATCCTATATATATAGCATAGAATATCAACAGACAAATACATACAAATTGATTTTGTGTATATGTATCTGTGATTTGCAAGCAGGCGTGAGCAAAAGCTAGTTCGGCATTAAATGCAAAGTGGGCTTTGTCGGAATTTTTTCAGTCCAATATTTACTGTGACTTAATTTCCACCGTACAGATCAAACACTTATTTTATCAAGGGTCACCATTGCTTTTTCAAAGAAATGATCACAATCAACAAATGTAATTGTGCCCATTTAATGAATTTTGGCTATTAGCTATCTGAATCACGTTTTTGTATGACTAAGAACACTGTTTGCATCTGAATCTGTCTTATACTTAGGATTTTTCCAAGTATTTCATAAAGATAGAAATAATGCGAATTTCAAGAGAGTAGTTGACTGCAGATAGTTGTACTATTCTCCTTTGTGTTCCCCGTTTATAGAGTGATCCAGATATCTGAGTTCCCGTCTCAGAGATCTTAAGCTATCTTTTTGCTCTTTAGCCTTTTTGACTTCTGGATACCCGCTCTGCATTTCTTTTCTCTCGATGCCCGCTCCAGATGCCTCTACTCGATGCCCGCTCCGTATACTCTTCTCCGGATGCCCGCTCCAGACCCGAACTTTTTAGTTCATCGGTAGTTCCATTAGTCCAAGACTATGTCTTAAGGCTAAGAATCTACTTTCTTAGTGGCTTAGTGAAGATATCTCAAGTTGGTCTTCAGCCAATCTTGAGTATCTCTATATCGCTTTTTCAACATGATCTCCGGCGAAGTGGTGTCTAACATCAATATGCTTTGTTCGCATGAAACTTAGGATTCTCGTAATCACAATAGCACTTATGCTGTCACGTAAAATAGGAGTTTTCTTCATCGAGTCCATAGTCGCGGTTGTTGTTGAATCCACGTAATTTGTGTTGCACAACAACCAAAGCAATATATTCAAATCTTTCGTAGAAGTTGCAATTGAGTTTTGCTTCTTGCTAAACCATGAGATAAGTCTAGTACCGTAAACCCAAGTTCCTGAGGTGCTTTTCCTATCAAGCAGTGATCCAGCATAATAAGCATCTGAGTAACCAGCTAAACTCAATGCACTTTCTTTAGGATACAACAGACCTACATCTACTGTACCTTTTACATACCTTAATATTTTCATAGCAATGTTGTAGTGTGATTGCATTGGATTTGTCTGAAATCTAGCACACACTCCAACTGCATATTGAATATCAGGTCTACTTGCAGTAAGGTAGAGTAGTGAACCTATCAATTTCCTATACTTATGTTCTTCAACACTCTTGTCTGATTCAGTATAGGTCATTTTGGTTCCTATGCTCATAGCTATCTTAGCATTCTTTTCAGAAGGCTTAAGATTGAATTTTGTGAGCATATCTTTTGCATACTTTGTCTGACTGATGAATATTCCATCATCGAGTTGCTTGACTTGCAATCCTAGGAAATAATTCATTTCTCCCACCATGCTCATTTCAAACTTGCTTTTCATGAGATTTGCATAGTCATCACAAAGTTGCTTGTCCTTAGATCCAAATATAATGTCATCAACGTATACTTGAACTAAGAGTAGTTTCCCATCATGATTTAAGGTAAATAAAGTTTTATCAACTTCACATTTCTTGAAACCACTTTCCAGAAGGTATTTGGCCAAAGTGTCATACCATGCTCTTGGAGCCTGTTTCAGTCCATAGAGAGCTTTCTGTAGTTTAAAGACCATTCTACTTTCTGAGGAAACTTCAAAGCCAGGTGGTTGCTCAACATAAACTTCTTCTGCAAGTTCACCATTCAAGAATGAACTTTTGACATCCATCTGATAAACTTTAAAATTTATATGAGCTGCAAAGGCCAGAAAGAATCTTATTGCATCCAATCTTGCAACTGGTGCATATGACTCATCAAAATCTAGACCTTCAGTCTGGGTAAATCCCTTGGCAACCAATCTTGCTTTGTTTCTGGTTATTTCACCAGCTTATTCATTTTGTTTCGAAACCCACTTAGTTCCAATCACGTATATTCCTTCTACAAATGGAACTAGTTTCACTTTGTTTCTCTCAAATTGATCCAATTTCTTCCGCATTGCGTAGATCCAGTCTTGGTCTCCCAATGCTTCTTCTATAGTTTTGGGTTCAATGTTTGAGATGAAACAACCAAAGAGAGAATTAGCATTTTCAGCTATTGCTCTCCTAGTCCTAACGCCTTGATTAATTGGTCCAATTACATCTTTTGCAGGATGTTTCTTGATCCATCTTATCATAGGTTTAGTGCTAGTAGGATCAACATCTAAGTGATCTGAATGTGAATCACAAAGATTAAGATTTGATACTTTTTCAGTATCCGTGACATTTTGCTCCTCAGGAGGGCAATTAATGTCTGACACTTGTTCAGTGTGAGAGCTTTCTGGGACATGCCTTTCAGAGAGGTCATTTCCAGAGTTAGCTTTCTGATGAACATTTTCAGTTCCCATTTCTGGAATTCTCATGGGAAATTCTTCATCATGTTTGTGAGTCATCTGGTTGTTACTAGGCATTTCATGCTTTTCTTCGTCAGAGTCATCCTCCCTTTCCATAATGATGTTTCTCCTTTCTGAGGATTCTTCTTCAGAATCCCTCAACATTAGTTCTTTGAACCTTTCTGAGAGTTCATCATTAGGAGGTGTTTTCTTACTTCGTTCATAGAATACAACATGAACTGATTCTTCAATCTTCTTTGTTCTTTTGTTGTAAATTCTGTAGGCTTTGCTATTCGTGGAATAACCAAGAAATACACCTTCATCTGCCTTTGGTTGAAATGTTCTGAGATAATCTTTTCCATTGTTTAGAATGAAACATCTACAACCAAATACTCTCAAATGTTTGATATTAGGGGGTCTACCAACCAAGATTTCATAAGGGGTCTTGTCATGGTGTTTGTTTATCAAACATCTGTTCTGAGTGTAGCAGGCTGTGTTTACAGCTTCAACCCAATAGACTTCACTTATTTCAGTGTCAGCTAGCATTGTCCTTGCAGTTTCTTTAAGGGTTCTGTTTTTCCATTCTGCAACACCATTTTGTTGAGGTGTTCTTACAAAGGAAAGCTGGTGTTATATACCTTTGCAGGTACAAAACTTCTTTATGTACTGGTTGACAAATTCAGTACCATGGTCTGTTCTGATTGCAGATACCTTGTCATTTTTCATGACTTAAAGCTTTTTTAGCAAGTTTGGTATCTCCACCCTAGCATCAGATTTGTGTTTCAGAAAGACAACCCAAGTGAATCTTGAGAAGTCATCTACAACTACCAAACCATATTTCTTTCCTGCATAACTAGTTACAGATGATTCAAAAAGATCCATGTGTAAAAGTTGCAGTGGTCTAACAAGAGAGTGTCCGGTTTTCGACTTGAAAGAGATCTTCGATTGTTTCCATCCGACAGTGCGTAATAAATACCATCCTTTCTGAAAGATGTTTTGGGAAGGCCCACCACTAACTCTTTCTTGGCAAGTTTTGTTCAGAGTTTTGAAATTAAAATGACTCATTCTTTTGTGCCATAACCAGTTGTTCTTCAGGCGATTGACGACTCACCATGAGACATTCTTCAACAGGGTAAGCCCAATCGGCAACATAAAGACTTCCTTTCCACGAAAGCAACCAAGATTGTCTCTTGACTCATTGTCAATAAGTTTGCGTGATTTTGCTTTGAATTTTACAAGAAAACCTTTGTCCGCAAACTGCTCATGCTAAATAGATTATATTTCAAATCCTTAACATGTAATACGCCGGATTGTTATTGATCCCACTTGACGCTACCAAATCCCAGAGGGATTTAATTCTCCTCCAAAGAACTGATATCCGGTCCCGTGTTGCAAGCTTTGTAATCGACTGATTTGCTTATTCTCATGTGCTTTCCGCATCCACTATCAAATAGCCATTGTGCTTTAGTCCAAGCGCTCGCACACAACAGAAACAGAGATTAGTTCTCATATCAATGATGGAACCGCTGTGTTTAAAAATCTTCCAAGAGGGAATCCATTTTGAATGAATTTCTTTGAAACATTCTTTTGTCTGACAGAACATAAGGAGGAATTCTAGTTGAATGAATGTTATCATTATTAAGAACTATTTTCTTCCTTGGTGTTCCTAGGTGCTCCATTTGGTGCTTTCAGACACTGTCAGTTTCGAGTTTGCTTTTCAAAGAACTTAGCTTTCTCGCTGCATTTCTTCTAGCTCTAGTATTCAGATTTTCAAAGGCTTGATTCAACTTCTACTCGATAATTGCTTTGAGCAATTCTAGCTTTTAGCCATCGTTCTTGCTCCTGCTTGTATTCATGAGCAAGTTGTTTTTCGATGCCTTTATAGCCAATACCGTTTCAAGCACTTGAAGCTATCTGAGATCTTTTCTCAGCAGCTTTGCTAGTCTCTAGTTGGTCCAATTTCTTTCCAGAAAAAGTGACATGGGAGAATTTGCCAGCTCCTGCAATTCTTCCCTTTTGAGAGACATAGCACTATGGGTGTTTACACTTTTCAGTGTTATGTTTCTTTTCAGAGACATGCCCAACAGTTTTGTTTTTGACTTTTTTTTCCAACTAAGTTTTATTCGCAACGTCTTTTCCTTTGTATACATTCTTTTTCTTCTGACCGATACTATAGATTGCACTGGAAACATATTGCTGAGTACTTTCAAATGTTCTTCTTCCTCACTCTTATTCGTGAGTGGTAGAACAAATGTCGTCTGGTATTCAAATTTCAAGTCCTTTCTTTTCCGAAAGATCTCTTAAGTAAGATTGTACTTCAAGAAGAGTGTCACTAGCTTTGCATAAGATTGAAAAGATAATTCTTTCTTTTGAGTTCCTTGTTCTCGTAAAGAAGATCTTCAACTTTCTTCGCAATTCACCATCGCTTCTTTATGTGTTTTTTTCGCCTCAGATATCTCGAGCATTGAGAAATGCATTCTCAAAGATCCTTTTCTCGTATATCTTAATCAAATGAGAGTTTTCCTTTGCAAGAAAATTCTTTTCTTCTTCTAGATTTTCGTTCGCTAGGATCATTAGAAATTCTCTTTCATAGATATCAAGTTCCTTTCTGAGATTTTCTAGATCTTTTATTTCTTCTTCATCATTTTCATAAGTATAACAAGAAGTATGTGTTACCTCATCCGCCATAAGACAAATTTCAATGTTAGAGACGTCTGGACCGTCAATCTCAGCAACTTCACACATTTCATTCTTCTTAAGGCCGAAGTCGATTATGTCGTAAGTAACTCCACATAATTTCGTGATGGTGAGGTTGAGTCATCTGAATTGTCATCTTCGTAATCTGCCCCAACGCCTAGAGCATCCAACAGTTTGAATTTTCTTTCTTTCTTCACCAATAAAGCTCGCTTCTTCAAGATTCTTCTATCTTTCTTGTCACCTGTCCTTAGTTTGTTGAAGGCAGGACAATCCTTCTTGAAGTGACCAGGTTTCTGACAATAGAAACAGATGTCGTTTCCAATTTCTGCTTCCTCAGTACATGATGTTTTCTGAGCTGGCTTATTCAGTGAGCTTTGCATATTTTTGTACTTGTGATAGTTTGAGCCTAGATGCTTTTTCAGCTTCTCTTCGATTTTCTTCTCTCAATTTCTCGACATATTTGCTCATTTGCTTTGCAAGAAGAGCATCCTCGCCTTCCTTGCTTTTCTTCTTTCGTAAGTTCCTTGAGCAACTAGAGCAACATTTCGCAACTTTTCAGCTTGTTTGTTCTCTTTGTGTTGTCATAATCTACCGTAGTAAGTTGTGAGAAGAGTTCCACCGGAGTGATATTTGGCATTCCTTGGTTAAAATAAAGAATTTAGTATACTCCCAGTGGTTAAGACTTCGACAATAGTCTTAATCTTCTCGACCGAGTATCTGCTTTTCCATGTGTTGCCATATCACTCATGAGAGTGGTAAATCAAATCAAGTTCGCCCGTAGTTTCAGGGTCCTTGTTTGAAATTTTGAAATTTCAACTTGAGAACTTCAACTTGTTTTCCTTGGTTTTCTCGGCCCGCATGATTTCTTCAATCAGTTGCCAGGCAACTTTCGCCGTTTTAGCACCCCACAGTTTACACTGTATGTGCTCAGGTGTCGATCTGATGATGATATTACGAGCTTGACCATCCAGACGATTTCTTTTGGCATCTTTCGATGTCTAGAGTTCTTTGGGCTTTGGTTCAGAATAACTCGACTAGTAGATCTCCCACTTGTCGACGATCGCCAGGAAGATGCTTCGCTTGATCTCTGTCTCTACCATTAGAAACCTCCATGACTTGTTTAAGTTTTTGAATGACTATTGGGCCATTCATTATCACTTCGATCATTTCGTCACTTATGGCTTCAAGGTGGAGCATCATGTTAATTTTCCATTTCTTGTAGATCTCTGGTTTGAGAACTGGTGCATCACTGTAGACATACCGCACACTTAACACACAAATTAAATAGTCCTCGAAATGGACAAAGTTCCTTCACCTATCTGGGATCTAGGTTCAAGTAAGGCTTGTGAACCTCCCGCTCGATACCACTTGTTGGTCCAGATAACGCAAAGTAAAAGACTGGGGGTGAATAGTCTTTAAAACTTTTGTCGATAAATTATTTCTCGATATCCGTAGATATCTCGATACTTAGATACAAAGCGCGAAGACTTAAGATAGATAAGTGCGTAAATGCTAAAGTGTGTGTGTGTTGTCAAATGTAAGTACGTAAAAGTAAATAACAAAGAAGTATAGTGGTATCTGGAGGTGGCGTAATCCTCCAACTAATCCACTTCGGTCTTCCAGAGACCTAGAATTCACTAGAATAGATAATTGAGGTCACCTTACAAAAATCCTATTCTAAGTTTCCTTTAAACAAATGGTTCCCAACCAAATGTTCCCCCTGAGTTGTTCCCCGGCTTCCTCAGCCAAGTACTTCCTATACTCAGAAACCTTTTTGAGCTATTCCCTAGCTTCCCAAGCTAAGTACTTCCTGTACTCCACGCCAGTTATGGTGTTGGTTTTGGTTTGAGTTGTCGATGAGCTTCTTAGTTAACTTTTCGCTAATCGATAGCTCGTGAATCAAGTATACTTAATACACTTTTCAATGTATGGTATCTTGTTCTTTTATCGACCCAAGTCTTAGATAAATGTTCAAGAGAATGAATCTTATGCTTGATCTTTTGATTCAACTCTTTCACAGATAGCAGTGCTTGTTTAGGATCAGGACACTTAGAACTTTAGTGCTACTTAAGATCACTAGCTTTGGTCGCAACAGAAAGCTTGAGGATAAGTAGTTTGCTTGAGAGAGTAAGATATGTGTTCAGTGAAAGTTCTTCGATGTGTGTTCAAGCGCCTAAGTGTTGATATTTATAGATGAATTTGAGTGCCGCTTGAATAGTATCCATAGTTTAAATGAAATTCAAACTATTGATATCTGTATATAATCGTAGCGCTTTTGTCTTCTTCTTCGGTTACCGCTACTTTTGTTCGTATATCTCGTCTGTGCATTAAATGCATCAGATTATACTTTTGTCCTCAGAGTGCCAACGGAACTATGCTTTGTATCACAGACTAACTTTATCAGTTTTCTCTGGGTTTTAGCACGTCCTTATCTTCAACTTCAAATACCACGTTTATTGAAACAACATTGTTTGCAATATATATTTCTTTTTCAGAAATGTGGTTAAAGCTCAAGGTATCTGAGTGTAGATATCTCAGGACACTTTCCTTGTTTTCCAGATGGACCTCTTGACTTCTCGATATCTCTTATGACATGATTTGTTTTAACAATCATTCGCGCCTTCAAGAAATCAGGCAAGGTATCTCAGAAACTATTTCAAGAATCTTGTGCGCTTCTTCAAATCTTCAATGTCGCTGAACTTGTTCTCGCTTGGATGTCTTCTTCGTCTTCTTCATAAAATAAAAATTACATTTTGAGACCTAACATCCTATACAAGATTAGCTAGATTATCATACTTAGTGGGTTTCCTCTTTTACAATCTTCATGTGAACCAATAGTACTAATCACCTTTCTGAGACTAAGATAAGTCATCATGTTGCTGATCAAAATCTAAACAGATATTTCTAACAATATATCTAACAAATTTTCCTATCAAATTTCCTAACATATCTGTTCTGCCTGTCATATGGGGAAACAATCCAAGATCTCTTTTAAGTCCAAAACCAGACACTCTAGTGTTAGACCACTGCAACTATTACACATGGATCTTTTTGAATCATCTCAGAATTAGTTATGCAGAAAGAAGTATGGTCTAGTTGTTGTAGATGACTTCTCAAGATTCACTTGGGTTGTCTTTCTGAATAACAAATCTGATGCCAGGGTGGAGATACCAAACTTGCTGAATAAGCTTGAAGTCATGAAAAATGATAAGGTATCTGCAATCAGAACAGACCATGGTACTGAGTTTGTCAACAAGTACATAAAGGAGTTTTGTACCTGCAAAGGTATACAACACCAACTTTCTTCAGAAGAACACCTCAACAAAATGGTGTTGCGAAAGGAAAAATAGAACCCTTAAAGAAGTAGCAAGGACAATGCTAATATTAATCAAATAAGTGAAGTTTATTGGGTTGAAGTCAAACACAACATGCTATACTCGTAATGTATGTTTGATAAACAAACACCATGACAAGACACCTTATGAACTCCCGTTGGTAGACCCCCAAATATCAAACATCTGAAAGTATTTGCTTGTAGATGTTTTGTTCTTAACAATGGAAAATATTATCTAAGAACATTTCAACCAAAAGCAGATGAAGGTGTATTTCTTGGTTATTCAATGAATAGCAAAGCATACAGAGTTTACAACAAAATAACAAAGAAGATTGAAGAATCAGTTCATGTTGTATTCTATGAAGGAAACAAGAAAACGCCCCTTGCTGATGAACTCTCAGAAAGGTTCAAGGAACTAATATTGAGGGATTCTGAAGAAGAACCCTCAAAAAGGAAAAACATCATTATGGAAAGAGAGGATGACTCTGACGAAGAAAAGCATGAAATGCCTAGTAATAACCAGATGACTCTCAGACATGATGAAGAATTTCCTATGAGAATTCCAGAAATGGAAACTGAAGATGTTCATCAGAAAGCTAACTCTGGAAATGACCTGTCTGACAGGCATGTCCCAGAAAGCTCTCACATCGAAAGCAAGTGTCGACATTCACCGACTTCCGAGGTGCAAATGTCTCGACATCAAGAAGTATCGAGTCATAATCATAGTGATTCACATTCAGATCACATAGATGCTGACCCTACTAGCACCAAACCCATGATGAAATGGATCAAGGATCATCCTGCAAAAGATGTAATTGGACCAATTAATCAAGGTGTTAGGACTAGGAGAGCAATAGTTGAAAATGCTAATTCTCTCTTTAGATGTTTCATCACAAACATTGAACTCGAACTACGTAGAAGCATTAGGAGACCAAGATAGATCTCGCAATGCAAGAAGAGTTCGATCAATTTGAGAGAAACAAAGTCCGAAACTAGTTCCATTTGTAGAAGGAATATCCGTGATTGGAACTAAGTGGGTTTTCGTAAACAAGATGAATGAATCGTGAAATAACCGTAAACAAAGCAAGGTCACGCCAAGGATTCACCTGCATCAAGGCTTAGACTTTGATGAGTCATATGCACCAGTTGCCAGATTGGATGCAATAAGACTCTTTCTGGCCTTTGCAACTCATAAATACTTTAAAGTTTATCAGATGGATGTCAAAAGTGCATTCTTGAATGGTGAACTTGCTGAGGAAGTTTATGTTGAGCAACCACCTGGCTTTGAAGTTTCCTCAGAAAGTAGAATGGTCTATAAGCTACAGAAAGCTCTATATGGACTGAAATAGGCTCCAAGAGCATGGTATGACACTTTGGCCAAATACCTTCTGAAAAGTGGTTTCATGAAAGGTGAAGTTGATAAAACTTTATTTACCTTAAATCATGATGGGAAACTACTTTTAGTTCAAGTATATGTTGATGACATTATATTTGGATCTAAAGACAAGCAACTTTGTGATGACTTTGCAAATCTCATGAAAAGTAAGTTTGAGATGAGCATGATGGGAGAATTGAACTATTTCCTAGGATTGCAAGTCAAGCAACTCAATGATGGAATATTCATTAGTCAGACAAAGTATGCAAACGACATGCTCACAAAGTTCAATCTTAAGCCTTCTGAAAAGAATGCTAAGATACCTATGAGCATAGGAACCAAGATGACCTATACTGAATCAGATAAAAGTGTTGATGAGCACAAGTATAGGAAGTTGATAGGTTCACTACTACCTTATCGCAAGGCACTCGATATACAATATGCAATGAGGTAAAGCAATTTCAAACAAATCCAATGCAATCACACTACAACATTGCTATGAAAATATTAAGGTATGTAAAAGGTACTGTAGATATAGGTTTGTGGTTTCCAAAAGAAAGTGGATTGAGTTTGGCTGGCTACTCAGATGCTGATTATGCTGGATCAATGCTTGATAGGAAAAGTACCTTTGGAAGTTGTCAGTTTCTAGGAACTAGACTTATCTCATGGTTTAGTAAGAAGTAAAACTCAATTGCAACTTCTACCACAGAGGCTGAATATATTGCTGCTGGTTGTTGTGCAACACAAATTCTGTGGATTCAACAACAACTCAGAGACTATGGACTCATTGAAGAGAAAACTCCCATTTTCTGTGATAACACAAGTGCTATTGCAATCACATAGAACCCTAAGTTCCATGACAGAACAAAGCACATTGATGTTAGACACCACTTCATAAGAGACCATGTTGAGAAAGGCAATATAGAAATACTCAAGATTGGTACAGAAGATCAACTTGCAGATATCTTCACCAATCCCCTCCAAGAAAGCCGGTTCTTGACCCTAAGATATAATCTTGGATTAATGGAGTTGCCTAAGGACCTAAAATGTCCTCAATCTCTAAAGTCGTAATTAGTAAGGAAGAAAGAAGTAGGACTCGAGAACACGCTCGTAAAGCCAAGTTGATAAGAAGTGATGCAAAGGTTTCGAGTAGCAACACTCGAAGGCAAAACATTTCGAACGGGTATCCGTAAAGGCAAGGTTGGTACACATTCAAGAAGTAAATAAGACTAGAACTTACTTACGTAAAGTGGGTCAAATACATTCAAACAATCAAGCTTCGACACTTGAACTCGTAGCTATTTAGTCATAAAGACAAAAGACACACAAAGCCCGAAAAGGCATAAGTTCTGAAAGTCAAACTTGTCCAACGTCTTGTATCTTAACCATTTTCATGATAAAATATATAGATAAGGACTTGATATTCAGAATGATAAGCTCAAACGATCAAAGTGTTCTCACTCTTTACTTAGTGACACAATGAATGTAGCATATTAAAAATCCATCAAGTCGGCATTGCCATTTGTTGATTACAAGATATTCAATATAAGCCCTTGATGAATAAATGTTAGATCTCAATGGTTGAGATTAAAACATAGCAAGTAATGTCTGCTGAAAAGTGCATACCCACCCACTACGCATTTAATGAAGCACAAAGGACGCATCACCTATGCAGATATAAAGACGCATACACATTTTGATATATGTATGTTGTATCTCTATACATTTGTCTGCTATATATATATAGGAATTGGGTAAAAGACAAACACTCTTACCAATTCCGAAATTTCAAACTTGCATCAAAATAGCAAAATCTCTCAAGATTTCTGCAAACCCCCTTCTGCAAACTCAACGTTTTTGTGCTTAGTCTTCTGAAAAGATAGACTAATCTCAATTACTTGTGCAAAATCCTTCTGCAAAACCTCTTATTCAAAACTTTATAAAGAGATGGCACCCAAAAAGATGACCACCAAGAACCCTAAGGCCAGATCATCCACTCCTGCTGAAAAGCGAGGAAAAGAACTTAAGGTGTTGAATAAACACCTTCTGGGAGAATTCACCCCTTCGGACTGGAACCCTAGTCATAAAATGAATTGGGGAGCATTCTTAGTGAAGAAATATGTACCAGCAGTTATACCTTCAAAACCAGAAAGGAAACAGATATTGGGGATGTTGAAGAATTCCCATATCTACAGGTTTTTATCTGCTGCACCCAGTGGCCTATCCACACTGGATGTACGGGAGTTCTACAACAACTCCAAAATCTTCACAAAGGTTGTGAATGAAAAAGAAGAAAAATACATGCAGACTGAAGTCCAAGGACAAGAAATTGTTCTTGACTGCAAGGCTTTCTGCAAATTGTTCCGATTGAAAAATCGAGGAACAATTGAAGATATCAACATCAAGGATGCCTCAATGATTCAAGGCGTCAAAGAGCTATTCGAGGCAATCCAGTTGGAAAATGCAAAAGGTTGCCCAGGAGACTTCATTCTGAAAGCTATCAGAACGAGTCACCTTTAGAAACACTGGAGCACTTTGGCTCTCATTCTGGTCCGTTGCTTTGATGGCAACAAAGGTGGAGTAGACCAGATAAGTATGGAGAGATGGATGATGATGCATCTTCTGAACAAGAAGAATGGAGGGCATGAAACCCACTTCAATTGGGGGAAGTACGCCTTCAACAAATTCCTTGGACACATTGAGGAATTTGAGCCCAAAATCATCAATGGCCTTGCTGAGCCAAAAGCCAATATGCACTTTGGTCTCAGGATATGTCACATTCTGGAAACCATGGGGATTAATCTTAGAGAGAAACAAGAAATCCCAGTCACCAACTCCCTTTTCAGACATGCCTTTGAAGAAAAGGAGAGAATTGCTGCTGAGCAAGTACTCAGAAAGGCTGAGGAAACTACATAGCAAGGTGAGGAGGTTTCTGAGCAAGCTCAAGCTAAACCTCCAGCTGCCAAAAGAAAAAGAGCTCAAGGCAAAAGGACCTCCAAGTCCATAAACATTCAAGAGGCACAACCTTCTGGAGACAAGGTCACAAAAGATGTTGTTCGCCCAGAAAGGCAATTCCAGAAAGCCCCAAGAATCAAAGATCGCCCGAACTCTCCCGAGATGATAGAAATATCATAGATGGGTCTGCGCCAACTCAGAACAGTGATTCTGATGATGATGAAGTAATCGCAACAGTGCTCAAAAGATATAAGCTTGAGACCCAAGGAGGAGCATCAAACTTAGCTCTTCAGAAAGATAAGAGCCCCTCTGCCCAGCAGGAAGAAGAAGGCCTGGGTGAGGAAGATAGAATGATGGAAGATATTTACATTGCTTCCACATTCACAATACCAGCACTCAATATTGCTGAAGAAAACCCTGTCCTTGAACAGGTTCCTCAACCTTCTGAGAGAGCTCAACTCTCAGAAAGGGATCAAACTGAGATGGAGACTCAGAATGATACTTCAGAGGAGAACAACAATGAGCACAGAAAGACTGTGGAATCACCAGAAGTCCAAGAGATCAATGATCAGCCTGACTCTTTTCAGGTAGCAAAAGTAGTTTATATCTAACTTGTCAACATTTCTATGTTCACTTGTTACTCATAAGCTTCATTTTGTTACTGGCCATATTGGAGACAAACTTTCAGGGGGAAGTAAATTTGTCCACCCCTCTGAATGAGAAGAGGTTCCTCCAACCTCAGAACAACAAGAAGAGCCTGTTCTACAGGTAGATAAGTTATCTCTGAATAAGAAATAGCTTGCTTGAAATATTCATATCTTGTGTTCTAAATTTCTTTTTGTCTCGTTTTAGGCTCTAACTGAGGAAGTAGTGGTGGGGGGACCAACACCCCAAAACCAAGAAAATCCAGAAGCTGAAAAGCTTTCTGAAGAAGCATTTACTGAGCCTTCTGATGAGAAGGTAAGTACTCAGTATTAATCTTCTTCACGAATACTCTGGAAATTCCACTACTAAATCTCTTATGTTTGTTCTTACAGGCTCAGTCAGAAGAACAATTGGAAGGAGAAAATCCCTTGGTAACTCCTCCAATAGAAACTGAAACTGCTGAACAAGTAGTATCTGCAGAAAAGGTGTCAGAAACCCCCAAGGTTTCTGAGAAAGATGAAACTGATCTTCCTCACTTGGAAGTAAGTGAAGTCTCAGAAAGTATCTCTCTATTTATCTTTTCTGATAATGCTTCTAAACATACTTGATTTTGTTTCTCGTGTTCAAGCAGAAGAAAGGTTGTTGAGGATCGACTTCTCCTCACAACAAGGTATCCGAGGCCTCTGTACAAAACAAGCGATACCAAGCAAATCAGCCTGGTGTTTCTACACAGGTATGCTCAGAAAGCTTACTTTTGCACACAGATACCAACTCAAGTGGTTTGAACAAAACTAACTTGATCCCTTTCTTTCAGGCTCAAAGGTTTGTGCCAGTTGATTTACTCAAGGCTTTCCATAAGCACACTCTCAAGAAACATTTAAAGTGCTTCAGACAATGGTGGAAACTCAGAAAGGCTGACCTTTCTGTAATCGACGTCCCAGAAAAGAGAGCAATAGCCCTAAATCTGGAAGACTACATCCATGCATTGTTCCCAACAGAGACTTATTCTTTTGCCACTCTGATGCATGAAGACTTCACTCATGAAGTAGCACAAAAACTTCTAGCAGATTTCAAAACTGCGGATGCTCAAACCCAAGAGCAGATGGTAACTCATCCTGCATTGCCTAATAAGCTCACTACTTACCCAGCTGAGCAAGAAGAGGTGAATGGGAGAATGATTACATTCCCAAATGTGATCAACTTGATCTCAGAAGAAGAAGAGGAGACGGACGAGAATGATTATCAAGAACCCCCTTCTGAGCAACCAAGTCAAGAAAACAAGAAGGATGATGATGATGATAATGATCAGAATGATGATCCCCAACCTGGACAAGGCGGGATTCAGAAGGCTAGCAAAGGAAGTAAAAACAAGGCCACTCCTTCCAATGCTCAGAAAGCCCCATCATCATCACCCTCAAAGTCTCATCAGAACACCCAACAGGCAGAACAAAACGATATACTTGAAGAGATATCTGCCGCTGAGTTCAGGATTGAACAACTCAGAAAGGTGTTGGACGAAGAAAAGAGAATCAACTTAGAGTGCCAAGCTCTTGTTGATGAAAAGGAAGCCAAAATCCAAAAGCTCAAAGAAGCTAATACCTGAATTGGCGCCCTAGATGAGCAGAGAATTCGAAGATGCCATTGTTGTCACAGCTGCTGAAATAGATGCCATGGATGACAATGATGATGAAGAAGATGATGCTGAGACTTCATCAGAAAGACCTTCTACATCTTCTCAGAAGGCCAGCACACTTGATGGAAACCAGAAAAAGGTTGTCAATCTGCAAACTATTCCAAAAAAGGTTAATCAGAGTGATGCTGAAAACACCCAAAACTTGATTACTGACGCAGAAGATGAGAGACTTGTCACTCAACACAAGAGAGCCTGCTTACTCCTCATATATTCTCTGCACCAAGTAGTTCAAGAAGTGAAGAGCACCATGCCAGAAATAGTATCTTTTTGGAACTCAGAAAGACACTAATTGCTCAAGACATGTAGTGCTAAAATCCGTCCCCAAGAGATGAAGTTATTGGTCGCCGTTACTCAACAGAGCAACCAGCATAGATCTCTCTCAGAACGACCTAGGGTGGGTCATGGATGAGGATTGCAACAATGCTAATGTAGCACTCAATGAAGCCAGCCATGCTGTTCTGCAAGACAACGCCATTCTTAGGCCACTTGAAGAGCTCAATGAAAGGAGCAGAACCGTCAAGGTAACCACGATAAGAAAGAAATCCAAGAATTGGTCAGGTGCACAATAATCTCCGTAAAACTTTGACTCACTCTCCAAGCTTATGCCATTATGAGTCACCATTCATGACTAAGGGGAAGAAGAAGAGATGCCTCAGAAAGGCAGAGGAAGAATGAGAAAACAATCTATGCCTCCCTCCTCAAGTCAACTAGTTATCAAGAACACCGGAGACGCCCCTGTTGAAGAAGTTGTTCCAGATCAACCAGCCAGAAGGCTGAGAAGTATGGTCACTAGGGGAAACAAGTCCCTTAGGATCTCAGAAAGGAACAACCAGAATAATCCTGAAAAAGGAGAAGAACAAGAAGAAGGAGAAGTGAGAGGCCAAGAAATCTGCAAGCCTCCAATGTTGAACTTCATTGATGATGATGAGGATGAATCTGATACAGATGAACATCCACTTCACAAAAGAAGAAGGCAAGCAAGCACCTCACAACCACCTCTGGCAGCAATGCCTTTGGCAGCCAGAACTCCTTCTGTAAATACCAAGTCATTACAAGGAACTTCCACCAAAGACATGTTTCAAGGTGAAGAAAGGGTTAGAGGATCTCCAGACAGAAGGCCACCCAACAGAAAAGCAAGAAGGGATTTTCCAGTTTGGCAGAACAAATAGACAAATTGTTCAAGAAAAGCCAAACTGATGCCCACATTGAATATGTGAAGACGAATAATGAAGAATCTTCATATAGGTGCATTCTGAACAAGAGAGGGTATTGGATTCGGGAACTACAACACTTACTTGTCAATGATAAGTTTCCAACTCCCATCCTCAACCAGATATTGAAATGGAGAGAAGGCAAGCCAGAATTGCTAAAATCTGAGCACCTTCATGCCTGGCTAAATTTTGAATTAGAAAAGAGAAATGATGCCAGAATGATGGACCTCTCCTTTGCCTGTCCTTACCCAAAGCCCGATGATGTACACAAGGTACAAAAACTGGATGGTAGTTACAGCAAAAAGAACAAACTAGGAGTTTCAACCTATGAGTCATTCTATATGACATTGTATGAATACCTATATGATATATATTATCTGGAAGAAATATAAAAATATTTCAATCTATCTCAGCTGCAAGTAGACCATGCCTGGGTCTGGGGAAAATACTTCTGTGTCAAACATTTTCTGAGGAAAAATCATAAACTTGGCAAGAGTTATCAAGAAATATGTGATTTATCCAGAAAGACAGAACTCTCTGTCAGAAGGACTCTTTATGATTATGTCCAAGAATGCAGAAAAGTGGATGCACATGCCAACTGATCCAGAAAGGATGCTGAAGAACTTGAGGTATCTAAACCCAAGTTACATTTCTGAAGACTTGAAGACTAGTAATTTTAGAATATTCTCTTGGAGCTTGGATTCTCCTTATTCTAATTTACTTAGTGTGTTTTGTTACTTTTGTAATCTTGCTGATTGTTTCAAATTTTACTCTATCTGTAAAAGTTGCATCTCGTTCTGTAAACTGTACCTTTCTGAAGATCATACTCTCAGAAACACTATAATAGATGACAACTTATGAGCAAAGATCACTTCTTGTGATTTGGTTGATGTTTACTTTCTGCACTTAATTCAACTAAAATTGAATATCTTTTGAAATGATTAAGTGGCGGATTGTTTTCTCTTCCAGGATTACAAATTTGTAATAGGACCTAAAAGATAGTCATGGATGGTGATCAAAAAGGGGGAAATTTGTTAGGAATATCTGTTAGTATTTTGATCACTCATCACATGTTCTTATCTTAGCCAGAAAGGTGATTAAGTACTCTTAGTTCACTTGAACATTGTAAAAGAGAAAATCACTGAGTATGAGTAGTCTAGTAAATCTTGTATTAGGATTATAGGTCTCTGAGTGTAATTTTTATTTCAAGAAGACCATGAAGATCAATCCTAGCAATGGAGCTTATCCAAGATTAGAAGACTGAAGATTGCACAAGATTTATGAAGACATCAAGGTTTAGTCTAACTCAGAAAGACTATGTTCTTAATCCTCAATTAAGTGTATTTACTTACATTTGAAATAAGGTTATGAACATATGACATCATGAGTAAGGAGCATGCTAGCCATCAGAAAGGCTCATGTATCCGTTGGACTAAAGGACAATGAACAGTACTATGCATTAAATGGATTGGCAGAATTGCCACAGAAAGCAAGTCCTCTCGGAAAAATGAGATAGTGACTTCTGAGTACATAGTTCAAGATATAAACGGATATAATTTGATAGAGAGCACAATGGATATAATTCAAATGCCTCTCAAATTTGTCTATATATATCACAAACTTAGATGCTGAGAAATACACCTTAGAACGCTCTATCTTGCTAACTTACCATCAAGCAAAGTATTCTCTCAAGCACTCTACTATCCTTTCTGAAAGCTTTATGATTGCTTAAAGAATCACTAGTAGTTTTAAGTTGTCCTGAACCTTAACAAGAGATTGTTATTCATGAAAGAGTTGAACTGTCAGATACCCTTTCTGAAGCTCATTCTCCAGAACGGACATCAATTACTTGGGTCAGTAAAGAGCAGACTGCCATCCACTGAATAAGTGAATTAAGTAGTCTTGTTCTATTAGGCTCTCTGAAAACATAACTGAAAAGTTATACGAGAAGCCTTTCTGACAAAAACCATATAACCAAACACCAACAAGGCGTGGAGTAGAGGAAGTACTTGATTTGGGAAACCAGGGAATAACTCCAAGGTTATCTGAGTAGAGGAAGTACTTAGCTCTAGGAGCTGGGGAGTAACTCAGGGGAAACATTTGGTTGGGAACCGTTTGTTTAAGAATCTTAGAATAGGATTTTTGTAAGGTGAACTCAATTATCTGTTCTAGTGAATTCTAGGTCTCGGAAAGACCGAAGTGGATTAGTTGGAGGATTACGCCACCTCCAGATACCACTATACTTGCTGTGTCATTTACCTTTCTGTATTTACATCTCAGCAAAGCACACACACACATACTTATTGTTTCTACACTTATCTATCTTAAAGTCTTCCGCGCTCTGAATCTAAGTATCAGAAACCCCCAGGTTTCTGAGAAATTGTGTTTATCGATAAAAGTTTTAAAAGACTATTGACCCCCCACCCCTCTAGTCTTTTACTTTGCCGTTATCTGGACCAACATGCATATTACCGATCATTGTTCCTCAAATGCTTAGTTGTTCTTTCTCTTGCATTCCTGTTGTCCAATCTTGTTGGTCCACCCGCTATTGTGTTGATAACTCCACTATAGGGTCGGTTCTCCATGCCTTGATATTTAGTATACCCATGATATCGCTCTTCTGGTTGGCTAGAACCTCTTTCCAGGGGTGGCGGTAAGGTGTAGGGGCGGACTTCTCTTTCCTCATCCCCTTGATGTGATGTGAGTCGATATTTTAACGACTTATTTAGTGCCGTTTTCCGTATTTTGTTGCATCTTTTAGCCTTTATTTAGTGATTTTTTGTTCCGTGTCACGTTTGGGTTTTTGTGTGTTTTTGTGCATTTTTAGGTGTCTTAGCGTCATTGGCAAGGAAATGGAGGACCAATGTTCAAAGAAGACTTCAAAACCTTCTAGAAGCACCACAAGGCCAAGTTTGTGGGCCACTACTCCAAGAGAGGTGACATGGAGGTTGGAAAAGGGAGAGAAAAGTGGAGAAAATGGGAAAGATGGAGGAGTTCGAGATAGGCTCACCATGGTGAGCCCCATATCAACGGGCTCACCAGTCGAGAATATCGTAATGGCGGATGAAAGGCTGACATCATGTGAGGAGGATTCCCCAAAGTACATCACCGTGGTGATACCTATTTTGACAGATTCAACCCACGATTTTCTAGCAGTTTTTCCCATGATTTCTAGTTTCTTCTTCCTTGGTCTATAAATAGGACCCTTGTACCAGTCATCAGGACATATCTTCATTACTTCTACTTTCATATTTTCAATTCCAAGAATTTTAAACACTTAGAGATTTCAATCTCTCTTTTAATTCGAAGAAGCATTATTGATCTTTCTGACGATCGCAGAGACCAATAGGTGCCCAGGTATACAATAGTACGAGTTAGGTGGATTCCGTTAATAACTTGTATTGTGACATATTGTTATCTCATCGTTGAACGCATGCTTGATCATTGTGAACTTGCATCAGTCTTTACCTCTAATTAGTATATAACTGGATGACGGCATAGCTAATGACAAGCTTTTTGCCGTAACTCATACGTACTTACAATTTGTATCTGGTTCGATTTTGCAGTAACAAAGTGTTGCATTCGCGGGCAGTGTAACATTAGCTATATAGCGTTAGCACTTTTGAAAGATCCGCTTTCTTCGTTTTAATTGTAGATATTGCATGATCTTGGTATTACCTTGTCTTGTAATTGTAATTTGTTGTAGGGTTTTGAAGTATCAACCTTACCCACACTATTTTTTACAAATCACACCTTGAGCCTACACGTTAGAACTAGCTTAATCAATTCCTCGAGAGAACGACCCTGTGGTTTAAGCATTGTTGTACTACGGAAACCGCTTTACTACTTGTGTTATTTTACAAGTATTAATTTTGAGTGCATCTAAATTTGGCGCTGCTGCCGGGGAATTGATTCCTACGTTCTTCAATAAGTAGATTAGTGTGTAGTTGCGTATTTTTATCTTTATCTTATTCGAAAACCAAAGAAAAAATTTGAAAATTTCAAAAAATCAAAAATAGTTTCATCAGGTCGTTTCAATTTGAGGCATTTAATAGAACGCGTAAGAACAGCTAATGCTTTTTGAGTTAAGTTATTTGTTTCATTTCAGGTTTTTGCAAGGGAGACGTTGAAATCTCCGTTGACTGAACGAAACAACGACCTAGAGAGGGAAATCCGGGAAAGAAGAAGGAACCTAAAGAAAGTTAAGATGTCGGAAGAAAGCAAGTGTACCACCAACAGCATACCAGCAAGAACGGTGATGACCACAATTGCAAACGCTCTTGAAACCGCAGTGCGCCTAGACGGGAGTTTGGGGAGTACATGCAGCCCGCGGTGCAAGTGTCTGGATCTCTGATCGCGCTTTCAACAGCAGCAAGGAACGTGGAGATCAAGAACCATCACATCCACGACATGCCCAAGTTCTACAGGCATGCAAACGAAGATGTGATGAAATTCTTGAAGGAATTCGAGGCGTTAGTGGGGAGGATTCCGATAGGTGGGAACTCGGTTACGGACGGCGACGTCCGTATGAAGTTGTTCCCAATGTGCTTGTAGGATCTCGCGAAGATGTGGCTCTTGCACCTTCCGGAGAACTCTCTGAGGACTTGGGAGGATGTTTACAAGGTCTTCATGGGGAACTACTTTCCCTTTTCGAAGACCTCGAACCTGAAGAGTCAAATCGCCCACTTTCAGCAGCGATATCACGAGAGCATATATGAGGCCCGAGAGCGATTCAAGTACCTGCTGGCCCAATGTCCACACCATGTGTTTGACCTTGATAGCGTTGTGTCAGAGCTTCTATGCAGGACTTGATGTAACGACATAGATGCTTGTGGACATGAGCTTGGGTGGCTCGATAATGCAGAGCACAGTAGAAGAGATAGAAGCTTCCATCGACAAATTGCCACAAGCTTCTCAAGACAAGGGTGTAAGGGGCCGAGAAAAAGAAAAAGGCGAAGCCAAGGCCGCTGGAGAGGTTGGGGCTCCCGACTTCAACCGCATGCTAGAAGAGATGCAACAGGCCAAGATGGCTGTGACTGTTGTGGCACCAACCTAGCAATCCAACGAACAATGTGGAGTGTGCTATAACTCCGGGCACGGTGCTAACGTATGTAGGTTTCCACAAGCTCGGGAGATGAATCCGAACCTCACGGAGGAGGTGCATTGGGTCGATAGTCAAGGTGAGGCGCCCGTGGTTCGTGCCGTAGGAAGCGATGGAATACGGGACCGTAGGATGTTGATATACTCAAACAATAACTACGAGAACTACGTTCCACCTGCGCCACAGAACGAGGTTCCTATTGAAGCTGCCAGCCAGGGAAGACCACCCAGGGACGATCTTGCCGGCAGGATCAAGATGATCATGGAGAACTCCGATCGCTTCTACAAATAGTCGAACCAAATTCAGGAGATGAATGATAAGCGGTTCGAGGTGCTAGATAATTCACCCAGAAGGATCGAGAACTTGGTGAAGGCGATGGTGAGGTCATAAAGACGGAACAAGGAAAGTTCGAGCACTACGGAGAAAGCCTGTGCCATCGACGGCCTTGAGAATGAAGCTAAGGAAGATTCGATGCTATCGACTATAACCAAAGCATGATTTACCGCTTTGCACGTAGGACATAGAATGCATTTAAGTAACCTGACATTCAATTTCCCGCATTGCATTTCGAACAATTTACTGCTTTCATAGGGTGGCTTCTTAGTTTAGTTAAAATTTATTTCATTACATTATTATTATGAAAAAACTAATGGAAAGTTCACCAAGAAGGATCGACAACATGGTTGGGGAACTGATGGTGAGTCGAAAGACGGAACCAGGAAAGTTCCCGAGCACTACGGAGAAAGCCCAGGCCATCGACGACGCCAGGGAATGAAGCTAAGGAAGATTCGATGCTAACGACTATAACCAAAGCATGATTTACCGCTTTGCACATAGGAGATAGAATGCATTTAAGTAACTTGACGTTCAATTTCCCACATTGCATTTCGAACAATTTACTGCTTTCATAGGGTGGCTTCTTAGTTTAGTTAAAATTTATTTCATTACATTATTATGAAAAACTAAAAATTTAACGGACCTCCACGGTAAGCTTAGGAAGGAAGACCTCACCACGGTCTAAGTAAAGCGAACATTGTTCAATTCTTGGACCACGATCCTTCTCCCGAGCCTGACCGGAGTAAGCCCCGGAGTAGTGAAGATGAAGACAGACTTTTCTCTCTTCACTTTTGAAAACTCGAACATTCAAAATGGCAACTGAGCACCTAGCGCAAATGTGCAAAGCTCAGACGGATGACTGGCAGCAACAAAGAGGAAGCTCATCTTCCAGACCCCATGGTCCGCCTTCCTCTTAGTGATCATTCCCACCGAGGCATACTACGAACGATAACTCTGAACTTTCTACATTTTATTTATTCCATATGCTAGGACATAGCTATCGAATAGGTTTGGGGAGGGAAGTTGTTTCATATGCTTACATGCCTCAGATTATTTGCTGCCTTGTATAAATTGTATATATGTGCTTTTCCTTTTCTTTTTGGTTTTTGCGATTATGTGGGGTGGTATGTTAGCCACCTTTATGTGATTGCAGTTGAGTCGAGTCTTTTGGCCTAATTTTTTGCCTATTTCAAAATTTTTTGTGTCGATTCTTGAGTTCTTTTGACAAGTCTGGTTATCTATTGCCTTAGTTAAGCTTTTTTACTGATGTGATCTTAGATGGCCTCTGGCTGAGTGCTAAGGAATTTTCGAAAATCACTTTAGTTCGTTTCACTTGTAAATAAAAAGTTTTCCTTTTTTAGTAGTCAAAAAGCCGGTGAGAAGCCTTAAAGCCTATGAAAAAATCTTGCACCGGGAAATGTGTGATTCTAGTAGGATAGGCAAGGTTTTTTAACTGGTGCCACTTCACATACATGTGCATTTTTTAAAAAAAACGAGTATGACGAATGGCATTTTCGACTTGGTGTCTCGATTCTCGAACCTGTTCCAAGGAACAGGTTTGGGGAGGAGGATTCTTGTCAACTTCATACTCAGGCTCACTACTTTCTATATTTGAGATATGGTCGATTTCGAAATTGTTTTGTTTTGCTATGCTTCCGTTCTAAAAAAAAGAAGAAGAAAAAAATAGTAAAACTCTCGAAGTGTTTTTTCCAGGATCACTTGTTATCGTCTAAGATCGTGTTGGGAATTTCCAAATACTACCTATAAACCAACGTGGGTCTGATTGTGCGTATGCTGTGACGGTTGATGGTTTTGTTTCCAAAATGCATGCCAAATACTACATATAAACCAGCGCGTGGGCGGTGCTTGTATGTTGTGAGGGTTGATGGGGTGTATACCCAACCGACACGTACAAAAGTACGGATCTTAGGCAACCTATTCGGATACACTTGCAACATTGAGATAGAAAAAAAAATGAAGAATAGAAAATCTGTGCAAAAAGCGCAAAGCACAAGAAAAAAAAAAGAAAAAAAATAAACGTGCGAAAAGAGCAAAGCACGAGAACGGCATCTCATTTTATTTCCTTGTATTTGATTTCGACCACTTTCCTAAAACGTCCTTTCTGACTCGTTTGAATTGAGTGCAAAAGCATGTAATATTAGTGGCAGCTTGTGACTTTTGTTGTCACCATCCTAAGTTAAGTCTTGAGCGAATACCCTATTCTTTGGGCGGTTCGGATGAGAGACTTGAGAGTTGCACTATTATCTTCCTTTGTGAGGGACTACTAGGATAGGATTAAGTTTTATTTACTTGTGAAACGGAAGAATGTGATCTTTGCAAAACTACTTGTCAAAGTTAGAGGGGATAGAAGTTTACATCAGAATAAGGGCTTATCTCTGGCAATACTTGTCCGGTAGCTTGTCAATTGAACTCTTCTATTTGTTTGTCGTGTCTATGTGTTTTTTCTTTTTCTAGGTTTTAGAGTTGTTTGCTCGAGGACGAGCAAAGGTTTGGTTTGGGGAGTTTGATGATTCGATATTTTAACGACTCATTTAGTGCCTTTTTCCGTATTTTTTGCGTCTTTTAGCCTTTATTTAGTAGTTTTTTGTTCCGTGTCACGTTTGGGTTTTTCGTGTGTTTTTGTGCATTTTTAGGTGTCTTAGCGTCATTGGCAAGGAAATGGAGGACCAAAGTGTAAAGAAGACTTCAAAACCTTCTAGAAGCAGCAAAAGGCCAAGTTAGTGGGCCACTACTCTAAGAGAGGTGATATGGAGGTTGGAAAAGGGAGAAAAGTGGAGAAAATGGGAAAAATTGGGAGTTCCGAGATAAGGCTCACCGGTGAGCCCCACTTCCAAACGGGCAAACCGGTCCACAATATCGAATGGCGGACAAAAGCCCGGACATGGTGAGGAGGATTCCCAAAGTACCTCATCACGGTAACACTGTTTGTGAGATTCAACACACGATTTTATGGCAGTTTTTTCCCATGATTTCTAGTTTCTTCTTCCTTGATCTATAAATAGGACCCTTGTATCAGTCATTAGGACATATCTTCATTACTTCTATTTTCATATTTTTAATTCCAAGCATTGTAAACACTTAGAGATTTCAATCTCTTTTTTAATTAAAATAAGAATTATTGATCTTTCTGACAATCGCTTGAGACCAATAGGCGGTATTCAATAGTAATCGAGTTAGGTGGATTAGTTAATAACTTGTATTGTGACATATTGTTATCTGGTCGTTGAACGCATGCTTGATCGTTGTGAACTTGCATCAGTCAATTAGTATATATCTGGATGACGACATAGCTAGTGACAAGCTTTTTACAGTAAGTCATACGTACTTATAATCTGTATCTGGTTCAAGTTTGCAATAGCAAAGTGTTGCATTCGCGGGCAGTGTACCATTAGCTATATCGTGTCAACACTTTTGAAAGATCCGCTTGCTTCATTTTAATTGTAGAAATTGCATGATCTAGGTAATACCTTGTCTTGTAATTGTAATCTGTTGTAGGGTTTTGTAGTATCAACCTTACCCACCTTTATGCATTTACAACTCACACCTTGCGCCTAAACCTTAGAACTAGCTTAATCAATTCCTCGAGAGAACGACCCTGTGGTTTAAGCATTGTTGTACTACGACAACCGCTTTACTAGTGTTATTTTACAAGTATTAATTTTGAGCGCATCACGTGACATTCAAATGTGCCATATAGCATACTTTTAGACCCTTGTTTTTTGCCCTAGATGCAATATTTGAATCGTTTTATGGTCAATTACCAACTTTGCGTGTTTTCTGTGGTCATGATCGCGGTTTTGAGGATTTGCACAATTTCAGGCACCAAAACAGCATAATTATACCAAATAGGGACAAGGAAGCAAATCGCGATTATTTGTTGCATGGAGTTCGATGAGTCAAAACATGTCATGCGACAGCGATGTGAAGATAATTGAAGATGGAATAACTTTGTAGAAGACCACTTTTGAGAAACGAAGTTATGAAGCCGAGATTGATGAATGAGGGAAAGCAGACTCAATTTGAAGGAATCAAAATGCGGTCCACGAGGGGACCACAGAGGCCTCCTGCAGTCCACAGACCCATGATGAAGCATCATTTTGTGCTAAACTTACTGTTTGGACTGTCAGGTTAGAGCCCACCTTCCTAAAGCTTCCGTATTGAAGAACGGTGGTTTGAGCTCGAGATTTCACCTATAAATAAGACCTCAGGGGTCTCAGAATTCAGACAACTCACAAAGCAGCTCTCCTGGAGAGAGAACTAGTCCTCGGGGAAGTGAAACCTTCATTGTATCGAGGCACCCGGAAGGAGGAAACCACAGAAGCGATGCGAAGACATCAACAACATCAGAGACTAAGCTTCGTCTTCCTTTTGCTACTATGAGTAGCTAATTTCCTTTTGTAAAGGCGAACCGCCGTAACTCTACTTTTGCTACTTCTTTACATACAGTGATATGCTAATGGAATAGTTATTTGACGTAAATCGTGGTTATACAACTCTATACATCCTTCGTGGTGTGATGTTCTGCTGAGTGACACAGTAGTTTCATTGAACTGAGTAGGGGTACTCGTGCCGACTGCGCCTTGAGCACTATAGTATTATGCCCTGCTGTCGTTAGAGGTAACTGCGTAGGATTTTAACTAGGAAGTTGGGAGTAGCATAGCAGATGGAGGTTGGGGAACCTTTACGCCTTTCATTATTGATTTACAACAAAGAAATTTGGGGTTTAGTGCAATCGATAATTACATGCGAGATTAAAGCATTTACTTTTGCATTCAATCACAACGTTATTTGCTTGTTCCTATGCTAAGTGTCCGTGGAGAATGACATTCGGTCAACTTTCCGCTATAAAGCGTGGATTTGAGGACTTCCACTTATAAATTTAATCTTGATTGTATAGATTACGAGTTCTACAACGAAAGCAAATCTCTGAGTGCACATCAAAATTTTGCGCTTGTCGGGGACACTTATTTGCTCAAGCAAGTTTTGAAGTAGAGATAAGTTGAAATCTTTCTTTCGCTTTTTGATTTACGCACTGTCTTTTTAATATGTATAGCATAAACCCAAAAATATCATAAAATCTGTGAGAATCTATCTCCAGAGTAAAAAATCCAAAAATATTTTCTTTCCCATATTAGTTTATTTTCTTATTACAAACCCAAAACAAGTAACTTTAAATTTTTGTTTATTATCTTTCTAGCAATTTTTGTTTATTAACTTTAAATTTTTGTTTAGTTTTAAATATTTTATTTAAAAATGCAAAAGTCTTGAGAACACAGTAGTACGCTTAAAGACAACATAGATAAGCTTGAAAGAAGACCTGCTACCATCATGGAATCATCTAGCGATGGGGAAGGAAACAGCAACGACAATCCATCTGGGAATGTCGCAACTTTTGAACATGAGCAACTACTTAAAATTCGACTGGATATCCAAGTTAAGAGGGAAGAGCTGGAACGGGAAAGGCTAAGGATAGCCGAGGAAAGATTGAGGTTAGATGAGAACCGAAGAAGGAAAACTACATGAGGTGGAACTAGTAGATGAAGACGACAGACCCATCTGCAACTATGTTATGCCAAGGCTTACACCGCATGCCTCAAGCATCTATTTGGAAAGGATTGCGAGGGAGTATGATCTGAAGGAACTCACGAACCATTCTGAACTTCTACGGAACCCAAGTAAGGACTCGATGCTCTTTATGAGGAATTCTCGCAATAGTTGGAGGTATACCAATGAATGGGCTCACGGAATGTCAACTTAGAAGAAGGGTCTTCCCAGTGCCTTAAGGCGAAGAAGGCTTCTCTCACTCTGACCAGCGGTTTGACTACATGGGATGAGGTCTTCAACAAGTTCATGCTCAGATACTTCCCATTGAAGAAGACATCCGACACGAAGATCTAGATCCAAAACATCAACCAATTTGTGAGAGAAACCTTCAACGGCGTGGGAAAGATCTGAGGATGTACTTGACAGATGCCCTATGCACTCTTATGCGTTGTTTGACAAGGTCAACAACTTCTACAAGGGAATTAACTCTATTAACCAAGCACTCATCGATGGAGCATGTTAAGGAAACCTGCTAGATGCACTCCCAAGAAGGATTTGGGAAGTGTCGAGAACCTTAGTGAGAACTCTATGTAGAAAGGATGAGGAAGAAGGGTGGTTACTAAGGAGGTTGAGCATTGAGAAGCGCTTGGAAGCAGATCTGCAGGAGGATTGAAGCTATAGAGATAAGGATGGGGAGGAAGGATGTTGTGCATGAAGGACCGGAGGAACCAACACCACTGGAAGAGGCACTACGTGCAAGAATCAAGGAAATAAAGGCCGGGGAACCAACCGGTAAACAGCTTTATCTCAATTTCAAGTGATCTCTACTCTTGCTCATCTCAATGTCATCTTCATTATCAAGTTTAAATCCCTTAACTCTTTGCTTTCACTTTCTTCATACTTCTTTGGTGCCTTGCAATTACATGCTTCATTTGATTGTTATGGGTGCTAGTTGTTGATGACATTACATGCTTACTAGAAGAGTTTAACTTGTTATCACTTGTCTTGGTAGAGATATGGCAACTTTTTAGAGAAATTGAGTGTTTTTGTTCATGCCCACCAAGCGTTTGATGAAATGCCTCAAGGAAACAAATTCTCTCAATGACTTCTTTCTCTTTCGATTACATGCTCGTATAACTTTTACTTGATGATATTATGCTTAGGAAACATACTTGCTAAGCCATATGCTCTTAGGATGATCCTTCATATGCATTATACTCTCCAACTTGATACTTGACACCTTGTGAAATTGAGTTTATGTGACTAGTTCTTGTATCGTTTTGGAGAAGCTATTGGTCTTGTTACAAGCTAAGTTTTGGAGTGCATGATGTGCTAAACACTAGGTTTGGAGAAGAAACCCCAATGGATTTGCATGTTAGCCTTATAATTGATTTAGCTCCAAACATGCTATCTCACACACTTTTTTGAACCTAGGTACCATGAGGAAGGCACAAGTGGGGGAGTCAAGCAAGAAGAGAGGAAGGCCCGGGAAGAGTTCTACTCGGCCTTCGCTCTCGAAGGAAGCTCAAGAATGGTTAGGAGTGAACAGAAACTGAGTAGTAGCCCCCGAAAGAAACATCGAAATCAATTTATCCTCAAGAGAATTTCGATAGGATGTTACGCCATTACGCGCACAAGGATGGGGACCCTTTACTACTTGTCTCGATGGATACAACCTCGACATAGTCAGGGAATTCTATGTGGAGTTCTTCCAACTGGAAGTGGACGACCTAGATGATGAGAGCGATCGAGCTACCTTCTATCACCATAAGGGGAGTGGAGTTCACATTCGGACCTCAGACTATCAACAAGTTCTATGAGATACGGGGAAGGACAAGAAACGAATCTTGTGGATCCCGCACTATGACTTGAGCTACGAGGAAGTGAAACATGAGATCCATCACATACTTTTGAGGAGTGATTATGAGGAAGATGACATACGAGAGGAGATACCAAGATAACTCTCAATGACTATGCCAGGTTTTGGGTGCAATTTGTGCGCACCAATCTCCGACCAAGGAAACGCGAATTGGGAGTTGACGCAGAGGAGGCATTGTTGATCTATTCAATAATGGCAAGACATTACGTTGACATTGGGCGGATCATCATGGAAGAAATGCTCTCGCTTAAAGGTAACCACAGGAGGAATCTTCCATTCCCGGGTTTGATAATGGGGATATGCAAGGAGCAAGAAGTGGAGATGAAGGGGGTTGGAAACTTGGGTCTTACCGAACCATTCACTATAAGAAGGATCGAACGTATGTTCACCACACACGAAGCGGTTAGGTGAAGCAAGGAAAGGAGGAGCGAGCATTAAGGAGCTTTTGATCTAAGCCAGATGCAAGCTTTCTTGGACCAATGCCATGCTAACCAGCAGGAATAGATAAGGCAGCAAGAGGATATGTACGCTAACTACCAAAGAAGGGAGTGGAATTCGTACCTAAGTTGTCTTCAAGCTCAACAGGAAACGGCCTTCTTGGAAGCATGTTATCTGAACAACCCTCAGCATAACTATCCACCTTGCTACCCTCAGCCACTGTTCCATCAACCACCTGGCACAGGACCGAGCAACTATTATGGAAGCCAGGATGATTTCTTCACTCCACCAGCAGATGATCCTCCGTCGTAGACACATTTCTCCATGGAAGCACGGCACTGAGAGGGGACTATCTTTGCTTTTTTCTCTTTACTTTCCTAGTTTTCCTATCTGCTCTTAGCTTGGTTTGGGGGAGGAATTTGATTGCTACTTGCTAAATTACTCGGTCTTTAATAACTTTTAAATACTTGTAGTTTAATTTCTGTTTTAGTATTAGTTTTATTGTCATCTGTTATGTCTAAGGACATTTACTTGTTGAAAAATGTTTTGATCTTTGGGAGAGTACAGTATGGGCCATAACTAGGATGAGGGTTGTGGATTTGCTTTCCTACTTTGCTACTTTCTTAATATATGCTCGATCGAATCCGACCCACGCTACTTTGATGAGTGAGTTTGCTTGCTACACTAATTGAAGTCACATGTGTAATTGTGTGAACATTGCTTCCCTTGATTCTTTATTTGTTAGCAGTATGAATATGATTAGTGGTACTCACCTTGTTGAATCCTTTTCTATACCTTTCAGTAACCCTGCTGAAAGCCTTTAGAGCCTCTATGAAACTCCACCATATATCCAATACTTGCTTTACTAAAGTGGTGACATGAACCTACCGCCGAGCTTGAATGAAAAAACAAAGCAACGAGTTCCAAAGAATGGAGGAGAATCATGTTTTGACCATGATCGAGAATTAGTGCAGGGAAAGAAGAGAAGAAAACCCTAACCCCAGTTCGAGAAATTGGTTTGGGGGAGAAGTGCAAGATGATCATCATCGAAAGGTAACCTTATTGGCCCTACTGTTTGTTACCGGTGTTAAAAATCACTAGCTCTTGCTCGGAAAAATGGAAAAGAAAGTACGAAAAAAGCAAAGGTACAAAAGTCTCAAAGTTGATTTGTGGTCCTTGTGATCCTTTGTTTTGTGTTAGGCATATGTTACGGATACCCACAAACCGGCGTATCCCTAAAAAGCTACATGTCCGAGGGTTGATGGCATGTATACCAAAGACCCACAAAAGTGTGGAATTCGGTAAAAGACACTACCAAAAATGGAAAGACTAAAAGATCCCAATGATGGCAAACCAAAAGCATACAAGTCAGTAAAACGACTGCAAAAAATAGTATGCCAAGAAGAAAAGAATTGAGCTTGTAGTCTATGTGTGAAACAACCGATGCAGTAACTACGATGATAGAAGGGAAGTTGAAGATTTATCATTACGAGAAGACGAAGTTGAAGGAAGGAGCTCGTGTCCGAAAGGATTAAGTCCCCCTGAAATACCCTTTATTCTACCTTGTTATCTTTTAATGATACTTGGCATTTCACTCCTCCTCTATATATTATCCGACCTGATTTACTTACCAAGCCAACCTGAGTACTACTTTAAGTTGTGCCATGACTTTTGGGAGCAGGATTGCATAACATTACCACGAGGTAATGATTTTTAAGTACACCTATAAGGAAATTGGGTTACACTTGTAATCGCTGGCTGTAGTGAGTGATGCTTACTTGTTACTTGTTTGCTGTGGAGTCATGAAGTTGGAGTGGAAATTAAGCGAGTCAGTAGAGTTAGGGACCCTGAAACTGGCTGCATGTCTATGTGGTGGTTTATTCTTGCTGCTCATTTCATGGTCACTTTTTAATTATCGTTTTTGCCTTGCTCAAGGATGAGCAAAAACACTGGTTTGGGTGTGTGATGTGACAATGAAATGTGCGATATAGCATACTTTTAGACCTTCGTCTTTTGTCCTAGATGCAATATTTGTATTATTTTATAGTCAATTACCAACTTTGCATGTATTTTGTAGGTCATGATCGTTGTTTTAAGGATTTGCACAATTTCAGGCACCAAAACGATATAATTGTGCCCAATTGGGACAAGGAAGCAAATACACCGGATTGACTATTTCATAGAGTTCGACAAGTCAAAACATGCCATGCGACAACCGATGAAGATAATTGAAGATGGAACAACTTTGTTGAAGACCACTTTCCGAGGAAACGAAGTTACGAAGCCCGAAATTGAAGAACGAAGAAAACAGACTCGAAGCTGGAGGAATAGAAGACTTTGGACCACAGGGGACCATAGAGTGCCTCACTGTGGCCACAGGCAACCATAGTAAAGCATCTGTTTTGTGCTGGGCTTGTTCCGCTAGCCTGTCAGGCTAAAGCCCACCTTCCTAAACCTTCCGTATTGAAGAATGGCAGTTCGAGCTCGATATTTCACCTATAAATTAGACCTCAGGGGTCTCAGAATTCACATACTCAAAGCGGCTCTCAATAGAGAACCTCTTGGGAAGAGAAACCCCAACCCGTGGTCACAGCACCTAGAAGGAGGAAACCCTAGTGTTGATACGGAAATATGTCCAATCCGGAGGTACGACCCTAAGGCCACCTCTGGTCCTACTCTCCTGAGTGAAACGATGAGCTAGACCTCAAAGATAGTATGTCCGACCCAAACCGTGGTCCGAGACCATGAGGGTCTGACCCGGACGATGCTCCAGACATAAGTCTCTAACGTTATAAAGAACCAAGTGAACTGGCACTAAGAGAGAAAATAGGATCCGAAGCTATCAAGGTCCGAACCACTATGCCTTGTGGTTTATGAGAGTTGCTTTCAGACATGAGATTGCGACTCGGACTGGCCCTGACTACACACACTCGAAGGTGCAGGACGGACTTCAAGACTCCTTAATTTCTCTGAGAATAACTAAAATACCCTCAAAAAAAGGAAATGGGTTAAGTGCGCTTAATGGGCCATGGGCAATAGAGCATTGTTAGCAATCCGAGCCTTACACTTGGCATGATCCATGAGCCCTTCCTCTTTGGGATATCTCTATATATGGCAAACATTCCCATGCTAATTGTAAGTCAAGTTATCATTACGAACTAATATCGATCACTATCTGAGGATCTTGATCTCTCTTAGTAAAGTCTTTACCCAGTTTGACACTCGTAAACTCTTGGTTCTAAAGCCCCCTCTCCAATGTTACTTGTGCAGGTTCTTACCCATTAGTGCTTTGGACCTTGGAGTGCTTTGAACCCTAGCTTTAGACCTTGACTTGGGACGATTTGTAGTGATTTGGACTTAAGACGACTTAGGAAGAACTTACTAAATGTTTGGGGACTTCACCTCAACATTTTACCGTCTGGGAAATCTTTACAAAAAGTTTCATAGCTCTATAAGCAATGGCAAGACAGAGAAATTCAGAGAACCACTAATGCGGTTGGAACTCCAGCTCCAAGACCACGGGTGAACCTCCTAATAGGAGAACACGGCCAAATCGCATTAAGGAATATCCAAGCGATGGTCTCATTGCCAACCTCCTCGGAGGATGAAAGAGTCGTTGATCTACCAAGAAGGACCAGATCGACGGTCCAAGGAGTGGAAGGACATGTTCCTCCGTGAACACATGGTCCTCCACGAAGGAACTTTACTCTTCTAAATGGCGGATCATTTGTCCAAGTGAGTTTGGGATGAATGAGAATCGATCTGTTGCTCACTACAATCCAAGGTTGCTTTGGATCCAACAACCAACCTACTCCGCCATCGGCTCCATGTAAGCAGAGCTTTCGATCGAGGAATGAGCATCGCATACGAGAGAGAATAGGAGAACAAAGTCGACTAGATGATCTGCACAACCTTATCAATAGGAGAGCTACTACATCTCAGGAGCATCGTGAGAGGAGCCCAGTAAGACCTAGAATGGATGAGGCTGGTACTAGTCGCCATACTGCTCTCCAAACAAGGGCAAGAGACCAAATGGCAGAGAGTATCGCAGTAATCCAAGTCGATGACTTTCCTACCGGCATGGCCATCAACCCAAGAATGGGTGTGAGGCTACTGCTGAACAAATCTACGTTCAACAAAAGGCTTTGGAGACCCAGATTGTTAATCTAGGCAAAATGGTGAAGGCTCATGTGAAGGTGATGATAAGAGCTCCAAACTCATTATGCGACACAATCAGAAGAGAGAGGAAGCATCCTGATTGCATGATCTCCAACCTTGAGCGCTACCATGGAGATACTTGTCCCATTGCTCATCTTACTAGGAATGAAAGTAAGATGGAAACCAATGGATGGAATGACCACATGAAAGCTCTCAGCTTCTCATCAACTCTCTTTGGAGAGGCAATGGATTGGTGGACCACCTTAACTGATCGCTCAATCAAGACCAATGAGGATGTAGTCTCTCTCTCTTTTTGAAGAGATTTCGAAAGGCAAAGAAGAGGAAAAGATCAGTAGAGCACCTGGCTGGGATCATCTAAAGAGATAATGAAGATCTTAGGACCTTTCTAGAACGGTTCAATGCTAAAGTACGTCAAGTTGAGTCTCACAGCATCAAAGAGCGGGTCCGATACCTGTACGCCAATACCTACAATGATGAACTCAGGAAGAAACTCTCCAATGAAGAGATTCCAAATGAAAAATACTCGGAAGATATATGTGAGGGAGTCTTGTATGGTGAGGAGTATAGGAGGAACGTTCCAGTAAGAGTCGGGACTAAGAAGGGAAAAGAGCCGATGAGACAAGATCCTGCGTCTCGTCTTGTAAAATTTGAGCAAGAAAAGGACTTCAAAGATAAGAGAGAATTTCGTAAGGAGAGAACCCTCCAAGAGATATGGAGTACACTTGCCTTAATAGACCTAGATCCGACATCTTGGCCTCTATGGTTCAAAAGAATGTGGATGTTCAATGGCCCAAACCATGAGGAATAGCAAAAGAAGCAGGGTTTCTAAAGAATTTTGAAGATTCCATAAGCATAAAGGTCATTTCACGGAAGACTGTGTTCATTTGAAAATTGAGATTGAAAGTCTGATAAGAAGCGGCAAGGTGAAAGAACTGGTTTACGAGGAAGAACCTGTTAGGAATATCTATTTAGATTTTGATCGAGAACAATGACTTATCTTAGCTCGTAAAGGTGATTAGTACTCTTGGTTCACTTGAACAACGTAGTGAGGAAACTCACTAAGTATGATAGTCTAGCAAATCTTTTATATTATTTTAGTTCTCTAAATTTAATTTTTATTTTCTTAAGAAGACCAAGAAGAAGGAATCCAGCAGGAAATGTTCAACGGATTTGAAGATTTGAAGACTGCACAAGATTGCTAAAGAAAAGGGTTTTTCAGATACCTATGTCCAGATATCTTGAACAAACAAGTGTTTCGAAACACAAGTGTTGCAAAAGATATATGAGAATAAGAGGTTTCTGAAACGAGGAAAGTGCTCACAGATATCTACACTCGAGATACCTTGAACATAAACTATGTTTCTGAAAATAAATATATTATAACAAGTTGTTTCAACAAATGGTATCCGGGTTATGATAACTTCGAAAAGGACGTCAAAAGCCTCAGAAATCGATAGTATAAGATCTCGATATAATGCATAGTTCCGATTCTACTACAAAGTATAGTACAATGCGACGAGATGTTTGAACAAAATGGTAGCTTCTAAAGAAGAATACAAACGTATTCATCAGATTATACTCAGATATCAATAGTTTGAATTTGATTTAAGCTTAATGGATACTATTCAAACGGCACTCAAATTCATCTATAAATATCAACATTTATACTGCTTGAGAACACTCCTTAGATCACTGAACTTATATTGAATACTCTCACAAGCTCTCTCAAACATACTACTTACCTTCAAGCTTTCTGTTGCGACCAAAGCTCTTGACTCTAAGTAGCACAAAAGTTCTAAGTGTCCTGATCCTTGACAAGCATTGTCATTTGTGAAAGAGTTGAACTAAGATTTCATATCTAAGTTTCGTTCTCTTAAACACTTATCATAGACTTGGGTCAGTAAAGAACAAGATAGCATACATTGAAAAGTGTATTAAGTATACTTGATTCATAGAGCTATCTGAGTAACTGAACAAGTTATTAAAGAAGCTCACCTGACAATTTACCTTAACCAACACCTTAATCGGCGGAGTACATGAAGTACTTAGTTTGAAACTAAGGAATAACTCCAAGTTTATTGAGCATGTGAAGTACTTAGCTTGGGAAACTAAGGAATAGCTCAAAAGGTTTCTGAGTACATGAAGTACTTGGCTGTGAAAGCCGGGGAATAACTCAGTGGGAACACTCAGTTGGGAACCTAGTGTATTTAGGAATCAAGAGAAGATATTTGTAAGGTTACATCATTTATCATCTTAGTGGATTCTAGGTCCGAGAAAGGCCAAGTGGATTAGTTGAAGGATTATGCCACCTTCAGATACCACTATAAAAAGACTTGTGTTATTTACTTTCTGCAGTTTATTACTTGCTTTACTTATCTTGCAAAGTACTTCCACTTATCTTGCTGAGCATGTGCACTTATCACAGAAAAGTCTTCCTCTGAAATTAAGTATGAGATACCTTCAGGATATCGAAAGCGTGTTTATCGACAAATATTTAAAAGACTATTCACCCCCTCTAGTCTTTTACTTTGTCGTTATCTGGACCAACAAGTGGTATCGAGCGGAGGTTTCAAGCATACCTTTGAACCTAGATCCATAAGTGCCCACTAACTTTTCACCTACACTTGATTTGCTTGTTTAGTGTGTTTCTGCAGGATGTCTTTAAGTGATGCCCCAATTCTCAAGCCAGAGAATTATGAAAAATGGAAGAACAACATGATGCTCCACGTAGAATCCATCAGTGCCGAAATGATAGAAGTATTAAAGAATGGCCCAATAGTCATTCAACAACTCAAGCAAGACATAGAGATTTCTAATGGTAGAGACAGAAGAACAAAGCAATGGGTCTTCACAAATGATCGTCGACCAGGAGACTGCCAGCCAAGTTATTCTGAAACAAAGCCAGAGAGCTCGACACCGGAAGATGCCAAGAGAAATCATTTGGATGGTCAGCTCGTAATATCATCATCGTTTTACTCGAGCACAAGGTAAACTATGGGGTGCAAAACGACGAAAGTTGCTCAACCGATTGAAGAAATCTGTGCATCGAAAAGCGAAGGATAATAAGTTCGAAGTTTTGAAGCTCAAATTCCAAAACTTTAACAAGGTCCCACGGAGACTCTTGAAGAACTAGATTTCCGGTTTACAACACTTATGAGTGATATGGCTGCACTTGGTGAGAGTAATAGATATACCAGTCAGAAAAGATTAAGACTATTGTGAGAAGTCTAAATCATAACTGGGAACACACAAAGTTTTCTACTTTAACCAAGGAATGCGATATCACTCGTGGAACTTTTCTCTCACCTTACCACTGACTATGAGACAACTAAAAGTGAACAAACAAATAAAAGTTCGAGCTTCAACAAACTAAAGACATATGCAAAGCTCGCTGAACAAAAATATCAAAAGTATGCAAAGCTCGCTGAACAAGCCGGCTCAGAAAGCATCAAGTATTGAGGAAGCAGAAATTGGAAACGATATCTGTTTCTATTGTCAGAAACCTGGTCATTTCAAGAAGGATTGCCCTACCTTCAACAAACTAAAGACAGGTGACAAGAAAGACAAAAGAATCTTCAAAAGAAGTCAGAGAGCTATGCTCACTGAAGAAAAGAAAAAGATTCAAATCCAACTAGATGCTCTAGATATTGAGTCTGATTCTGAGGATGAGGATTCAGATGATTCCACACCTTCCCGATGTATGTGTTTCTCATGAAGTAATTGACTTTGGTCGAAAGAAGAAAGAAGTGTGTGGAATGGCTGAAGAAATCTTTCCAGATATCTCCAACATTGAACCTTGTCTAATAGTTGATGAGGTAACACATACTTCCTGTTATACTTATGAAAGTGATGAAGAAGGAATCAAAGATCTGGAAAATCTCAGAAGAGAACTTGATCTCTACGAAAGAGAATTTCTAATGGTCCGAGCTAGAGCCGAAAAGCTTGAAGAAGAAAAGAATTCTCTTGTAAAGGAAAATTCTCAAATAATCAAGATATCTGAGAAAAAGGATGCTGAAAATGCATTTCTCAAGGTTCAGATATCTGAGACCGAAAAGTCACATAAAGAAGCAATGGCCAATCTTCAAAAGAAATGTAGAGATCTTCTTTCTGAAAATGTAGAACTCAAAAAAAAAAGAATCATCTTTTCAATCTTATGCCAAAGCTAGTGACAATCTTACTGAAGTACAATCTTATTTAAGAGATCCTTCAGAAAAGAGAGGACTTGGGCTGGATACACACACAGATAGTTCTACCACTCTGAATAAGAGTGATGAAAGACGAACATTTGTTAGTGCTCAGCAAGGTGATTCCCAAACAATCTACAGTATCGGTCAGAAAGCTAAGATTGTTGACAAAGGAAAGGCAGTTGCGACTAAGCCTTTGTGGGAAAAACAAGTCCAAAGGAAAACTGTTGGGCATGTCTCTGGAAAGAAACATAACACTGAAAAGTGTAATCACCCATGAGGTTATGTCTCAAAAGGACAAATTCTCCTATTTCAATTTTTCTGGAAAGAAAATAGATTATCCAGAGACTAGAGAAGCTGCTGAGAAGAGATCTCAGATAGCACCTGGTGCTCGGAATGGTATTGTCTATAAAGCCATCGGGAAACAACTTGCTTGTGAGTACAAAACAAGAGCAACAACGATGGTTAAAGGCTAGAATTGGTCACAACAATTATCGGTGGAAGATGAATCAAGCCCGAAAATGAATGCAGTAGAAGAAATACTGCTAGGAAAGCTAAGTTTGTGGAAGCGATTCGAGAAACACAGTGTCTGAAAGCACCAAATGGAGCACCAAGGAACACAAAAAGGAAGGAAATAGTTCTTATTAACAATGATACTAATCATTTAACTAGAATTCCTGCTTATGTTCCTGTTAGACAAAAGAATGTTCCTAAGAAATTCATTCAAAAATGGATTCCTACTGGAAGATTATTTAGTTCAGATGGTTCCATTGTTGGTATGAGAACCTAATCTCACATTTCTTGTTTTGTGCAACACTCTGAAGACTAATTGAAGTGGCTTTTGATAAGTGGATGTGGAAAGCACACGATGTAAGACAAAGCAAATCTGAATGACTACAAAAAAGTGAATGATGGACCAATTATCGTGTTTGTCGAGGAGATGAAAATCCAAACCATAGGTTTTGGCAATTTGAGTTTGGAGCCCTTACAATCTCAAGTACTACATGTAAAGGGATTGAAATATAATCTCCTAAGCATGAGTCAATTAGTAGACAAAGGGTACATTGTCAAGATCAAGTCAAAACTATGTAAAGTGATTGACAATGAGTCAAAGCAGACAGTCTTGGTTGCAAGGCGTAAGGAAATCTTTATGTTGTCAAGAGGCATCCATACCAAGAATGTCTCATGGTGAGTCAATCCGGCCACTGGAAGAAAATTACTATGGCATAAAAGAACGAAATACTTGAATTTCAAACTCAATAAGCTAGCCAAGAAAGAGTCAGGTCAGTTTACCCAAAATGGCATATAGAAAAGAAGGTGTATGCTCAACTTGCCAAATGGAAAACAATCCAAAACATCACTCAAATATAAAATAGACATTCCTGAAAGATTACTAAATGTTACATATTAAGTGGATTTGTTTAATCAACTAGTTCAGGAAAGAAGTACGTCCGTTGTTGTTGATGATTACTCAAGATTCACTGGGTCATCTTTCTCAAACACAACCAAGATGCAAGGGTTGAGATATCTAACTTATTTCAATAAGCTCAAGTCATGAAAAGCGAAGCCAAGGTATCTATAATCACAATGCACTCATGCCAAGACATCAGCAAAGAGTTTTTCAGACCAAGTTAAAGGTATACAACATCAACTATCTTTCAGAATGACACCACAACAAAATGGTAAAACAGTTAAAAGAAAGAATAGGACTCGAAGAAGTAGTAAGAACAATGCTGTCGTTTCACGACACCTAAAATAAGTGAGATCTATTTGGTTGAAGCCGTCGAAACACATCATGCTACACTCAAAATAGACGTCTAACGACATCAAATACCATGACAAAACTCCTCACGAAGCTTTTTATTGCAGACTTCTAGTATCAAACATCTAAAGGTGTTCGGTTGCATATATTTTGTTCTTAAATAATGAAAAGAATACTTGAGAGCATTACCAACCAAAATGCGTAAGAAGGAGCATTTCGCTATTCTCGAATAGCAAAGCCTGATGCATTCAAGGAATAAAAAAGAATGCAGATCTAAGAATCACAATGTAGGCCATATTCTCGTGAAAGGAAACAAGAAAGTACATTGAATGATGATCTCTCGATGGAAGTTCAAAGAACTATTGATTAATGATTCTCAAAAAGGATCCTCAAAAGGTAAAATAAATTCTATCATTCAATCAGAGGACGAAAGTCCTGATTTACGAAAAGTGTTCCATGCTTAGTATCAAACTGTGACGATTTAAATATGATGGTAGAAGAATTTCCTAAGGAGAACCCGCAGAATGGAATGTGTTACCGAGAACCTTCACAAGGTAGAGAGTATTCTGAAATGAGACCAATAAATGCAAGTTCGTATATTCTAACACC
>JAIFAC010000414.1:0-108173 GCA_026545765.1 Plantago major
GTCGACTATCATCTGGTGTTTTACAAAACCACATACTTCTTTGTAGGTTTTGGTGGGATTCTTCTTAGGTGTTTGACCCAGATACTTTAACCATTTCGGGCATGCTCAATTACGATGTCGATGGCTTGAAATATTCATAAATAATCCTCGGATATCTTATGTCACCCTTGTATTGTTCTTGAGTCATGTAAAAAGACTCATAGGGTTCCTGACAAGTCTTTCTCTTGTGCTGTTCGATGATGTTGGGAATTACATGCACATCATCTTTCCATAAGGACAATCATCAGAGAGGTCCTTCTTCATGGCTTATATTCTCTTGATTACTTTAAAATCCAACTAGGCTTTGATGTGGTTGGTGATAATCAAGATTGGCTTGTCTATTCTCCATGCCATGAGTTGTTTATGGATTGGTTACGGAAAATTTTCATTTACCGATGAAGTGCTTGAGTTCCAGAATTCAGTAGCCATTCTTCTGATTAATGCACCTGTAGAAAGAGGAGCCATTGTTGGTCTTCACATACTCAATCTTGGCTTGTTCAGGCCTGAGTGGTAGTTGAAGTTTTCTTTGTTCACCTCTCAGCCTGTTCCTCTTTTGTTTTGAATTCTCCCTTGGGGGATTGCTTGGAGAACCACCCTGGATTGACTTGGTATTTCCAGAGGGTGTTTTAGGCTGCTAAAGGCTTTGCGGCTATGGGCTCGAATAGGCTATCAACCCTTTTCTTTATGCGTGAAGAGGAGCTTCATCTTCATCGATCTCTTCATCATCATCAAGATCAATTCTTGTGAAAATTTTGCAGCCTTCTTCCTTGCCCTGAGATTTGATTTGTCCTTCTTCTTCTTCTTTAGAAGACTCTTCAATCATTCTTACTTGTCTTCTCCTTGGAGCCTTGGTACTCCTTGGAGGTTTACGTATACAGCCCTTGTTGTCATTCCTTTTTTGAAGTTCTTTGAGTGTTGTCCACTATCTGTGAAGCGATCGACTAGGAGGCTCATTGATTACGAGTGGTGGTTGGGAAGATTTCTTCTTGTTTCCTCTTCCTTTACGGCGCGGATCCTTTCCCTTGTCCTTGATATCCTTCCTTAGTCATTGTTGGTGACTCGATTATCCTGAGGATTACGAGGTGACTCAAAATTCCTTCGAGATAGTTGTGTGACAACCAACTTTTGCAATTCAGCCTTGAGCTCCTGATTTTGTTTGATAAGTCATGTTTCCTTATTAGTGATCTCTGCCAGTGGGCCTTGACTAACATCACTTTTCCGGTGACATAGCTAGCCATATTGAGGGCTTTTTCAGCAAGATTATTGTCATCATCCCTTACCATGCCGAGGTCTCTTTGAGCAATGACCAAGCTTGTTGTTCTCTGAGTGATTAACTCAGTGAACTTCTTCATTTCAGTAGGGACTAATGCAATTACTTCTTCATTTTGATGAGACAACTCCTTTCTTAGAGTTGCCAGAACCTGGTATCTGGCCATGTAATCATGGGAGTTGAGATTTGGTTTCTTACTGAAGCTTTGAGGAGCTATCAATTTTCTCTTTAAGTGAGAAACTCCCAAGTGAACATTTGCATGTTACGCGAGGTTCATCTTCTTTATCATCTGAGTCTTCATCCCAGTGATCTCCATCCTCTTGGGCATTTTCATCAATATTTTCTAGCCCAGCAACCATCTCAGAGATGGGCTTCTTTCCTTTCAGTGAGGAGGATGGTACTTCTTTTGGTGATGCAGCCTTAGCATCATTCTTGTCTTCAGATACTTGCTCAGTATCTAATTCTTCAGCAATTACCTGAACAACAAGCTGGAGTTCTTTCATCTCAGCATAAGCTTCCATTTCCTTGATGGTTTGATCTTCAATCGTTTGGAGCTTTGCTTTGGATTCAGCTATCTTCTTTTCCAGTTGAAGATTTAGTTGTTGTTCTTCCTCGACAAGCTGTTTGAGTTGAGCAACTCGGCTTGTGCATCTAATATTTTCGAGTGTTGCCCTCGGTGCTTTCAACTACTTGTTTAATAGAGTCTTTTTGTTGGGGAGATGGATGTGTAGACTTCTGAGGAGATGGAGGAGGGGAATTTTGTGAAGTCCTCTCAGTGTGCTTTTCAGCAACTGAGGCATGGTTTCCTTGTGCAATCCCTCATGTCCCTGGTGCATGGGCATCATCATCATCCTTTTTGTCATTACCATCCTTGTGATGGTCAGAAGGAGGTTCTTCAAAATTATTCTCATCTGTTTCCTCCTCATCTTCAGAAACCAGATTGATCACTTCAAGAAGTGTGACCAATGGCCCATTTACTTCCTCTTGTTCAGAGGGTATGCACTGTAGGGACTTGGGAAAGATTGGCTTGAATGCCATCTCCATTCTAGTCTGACCATCTGCCTTTTCGAAGGTTTCAATAAGATTGTGTGCTACTTCCTTTATGAAGTTCTTATTCATCAACGTGGCAAATGCGTATTGCTCAGTTGGAAACATTGCATGCACATAATTCTCCAAGTCAAATGCTCTTGCTCTTCTAGTAGGGTGATCAGTGACCCTTGTGATCTCAAATAGATCAGAGCATCTGAGTCTCTGCCATTTCTTGAAACACTTTAGATGCTTTGGCAGAGTATGAGCCTTGAAGAATGGAAGTAGGTCCTTGTTCAAATCATCAGGGACCACTAAGGCACTAGCTTGAGCCTGAAAGAGAGAGTTTTGAGTTAGTTTAAAAAATTTAGTAGATATAAAGAGTTTTAGAGTAGTCAAGTATCTGTGTTACCTGAGCAACAGCAACAGGCTCAGAAGGTTGGATTACTGAGGTTCCAGGTGCCTCAGATATCTTGGTGTGAGGAGGAGACTTGGAAGTCTAAATCTTAGCACCCTCTCTTTCTTTTTGAACCTGAGAATAAAGTACAACATAACACTCAGAGATTTATCAGGAGAGAAACACTTAGACAATATGATATCTGAGATGTCAATCACCTCCACAGTAGGAGGCTCAGATACTTGTCTCTCAGAAACTTGTAAAGTTTCTGGTATTCTCTCTGGTGATGAAGGTTTGGTGGCCTCATCAATTTCCAATTGTTGAGGGGATTGAGTGGCAATTCTGACAACTTCTACTTTTGTTTGAGCTTGTGAGTAGAAAGTGTTGAGTTTTTAGAAAAATGATCAGAGTAACATTGTGAAAAATATAGATATCTGAGATATATACCTTCTCAATAGAAGGCTTAGATACTTGTTCCTCAGAGACTTTGTGAGTCTCTGGTTGATTCTCTGATGAGTCAGGCTTCTCAGCCTCATCATTTTTCTTCTCAGTTGAAGCCTATTAGAAACAAACACTTAAGAGTATTATTCAAGTGTATAAAGCACATATGAGATGTTATATCTTAAGGAACTTTCTTCTACTGTGAGAGGGCTCCATTGTTCCTTAAGTGGTGAGGCTATGGAAGCCTCATTCTCGGTCTGAGGCGAACTTTGTAGCTTCCTCTTGATGTTGTGTTTCTAATTCAGCCTGTAACGAAGAAATTTTAATAAGTAACAAGATTTAGGCATAAGTTATCACAAGTAAAGAGTTAAACCATTCAACTGCCTGAGCTTTGTCAGGCTGACTGGTCTCTGGAACTTGTGAAGTTTCCATGCGTTGGTCTTGTTGTTCTTGGACCACTTCTTTGTTGGAAGTTTGAGGTACTTTAGACCTATCACGAGTGTGCGACTCGTTGCCTCCCCTGTTGATCATTACGGCGGATGCCTCGGTTTGATCGCTCTCATTGAATTAGGGAACTGTTCTTTTCTGAGGATTTTCTTTAGCAAGGAAAGATGCTGGTATCTCATGCTATAACTCAAGTATCATCTCAACAGCATCCACTATTGGCTGTTGTGGTTGGTGTGGTGATTCTGATCTGGATGAAGAAGGTGATGTTGTATGGGGCCTATCCAAATGCTTGAGAGACTTTTAAGTGTTGAGGCAATGGCGGTATCCTCGACACTAAGTTGCCACTCATCGAGCATCTTGATGTGCTTAAGTGTTACTTGCTCGATGGTGTGTTTTGTCGATGACCTTGGATGCGTTGCTTCTTGACAACCTTTGAACTAGATTGCCTTCTCGGCAACCTCTTTTCGTTCTCTTTCAACCTTGGGGATTATGGCTTCCCCTCATCTTCATATTCCTCATCGAAATGCAGATGAGTTATCAACAATCCACATGTATACGCGAGAGAGTTTGAAGTTTCTCACTGCTTTTATTAGTATTGATAAGTTCATCAGCAAGGCATTCTGCAACATTGATTAGTTCATCAGTTGTGGTCTTAGCAGCATTGATGAGTTCATCAGCAGTGGCATCAGATATCTGAGAGTCGACATCCACAATGGGTATGTCTACTGATTTGCCAGCAGACTTCTTTCGTGAAGTTACGGAACATTGAGTATAGCGGAACCCTCGGATACCTCATCGATCTTCGTTTCTTGGAACCTTTACGAGATCATTAACCTTTTTCATCATGTTTGTATACTCATATTTGTAGAGTAGGTTACTATTGGCAATGTCTGCCGTCTCTGAGCTCGATGCGAAGACATTCCGAAGTAGCATATCTTCAATCCATAACTTCTTTGTGGCTTTTGGCTCGTAAGGCCCTTAACGATTTTAGGCTCAAAGCCATATCTTCTTCACAAATTTCATTAAGGCGTACTTCCCCCAATTAAAAGGGTTTTCCAGCCTTTTGTTTTGTTGATTCAACAAGAACATCATCATCCAACGTTCTTGGCTTATCTGGTTAGCTCCTCCTTGTAGACCATCAAAGTATCATGAAGGATACATACCGGTAGATGTCGGTTACGATGTCGCAAGTTTGAAGTCGATGGGTGTGTACGGCTTGTCGAGATCCGCACATCAAAACTTTGGACACCCTCGAGGAGATCTTCATCCTTGGTGTCAATTTCAAAATCCTTTCAAGATTTTGAAGTTCAAACGACTCCGAAATTTGTTTAGATCAGCGATTTCCTGTCCTTGGACTTTGGTCTTGATAGACACTGTCTCAGTGCCTTCAGAGACTTTGGAAATAATTGTGAGTTGTTGTTAAACTCCAGGACATCTAGTGAAGAAACTCCACTGGGAAGAGCAGATAGAAAGCCCTTGATTTGTGCCTTTTCAAGCATATCAAGTACTAACTTTATGTCAGCCTTGTTTTCTATTATGCTACAAGGTATTCCTCAAACATGGTACCTCCCAAATCATCCTGTGATTTGAAGTCCAATAATCGAGATTGAACCTCAATCGACCGATTGTTTGATATAACAACTCTGGTGCTTGCTTTTAGATACCGGTAGTAACAGGATTTACGGTAGAAGCACGTTTGGGAGCTATCTCTTTAAATAGTAGTAGTTTTTGAAACTTAGAAAGAGATTAGGGTAAAGGATTAGTAATTCTTTGCAGAAAAACTAAGAAGGAATCGATGAGTTGAGAGAAAATTTGAGGAGATTTGAAAGTATTTTGCGGTTTTGTGCGAGGAAAATGTAGGATTAAGAAAGTGATTTCTTTTGCCAAAATCCTATATATATAACATTTACTCTCAAGACATATACATACAAATTGATTTTGTACATATATACTGCAAATGCAAATAGTGGGTAAAATTCATTTTGCATTAAATTCTTCGTGAGCCCGCGACGTGTTTTCTTGTCCACTATTTTCTTGAATTGATCACAAATGCAAGATCAACGCCCATTTCATCAAGGGTCACGATTGCTTCTTGACAATGATCACGATAATTGTAATTGTGCCCGATTAATGAAATTTGGCGTAAGGCTTTACGAATCACAACTCTTTTACGTGACTAGGGGCGGTCTTTGACTTATGTAGTCGATTCGAGGCGTGTGTAACTTAACATATAAATGGAAAGATACAAAACACGGAGATGCGATTGGTGAATACAGTTGCACCACATTTCTCTTTTGTGTTCCCCCTCACTAGGTGATCTAGATATCTGAGTACCTGTCTCAGAAATCTTCAGATAGCCAAATTACCCTTCAACCTTTGATATCTGAGTACCCGTCTCAGATATCTTTTTTCTATGTGTTTCACATTTTATCTTTGATATTCTTGATTACCGTTCGGATATCTTATCTCTTCTTCTGAATTTATGTCTCAGTTAGAACTTTTAGTTCCTTTGGTAGCTCTATTAACCCAAGACTATGTCTTAAGGTTAAGAACCTACTTTCTTGCAAAGGCTTTGTAAAGGTATCTGCAAGTTGATCTGCAGTACCAATCTTGAGTATCTCTATATTGCCTTTTTCAACATGATCTCTAATGAATTGGTGTGTAACATCAATGTGCTTTGTTCGTGGATGAAACTTAGGATTACGAGTTATATCAATAGCACTTGTGTTGTCACGAGAAAATCGGTGTTTTCTTCATTGATCTCATAATCTACGAGTTGTTGTTGTATCCACAATATCATGAAGCCTGACACCCGGACAATATATTCAACCTCTTGTGGTAGATCGGCAATTGAGTTTTGTTTCTTCTTTGAACCATGATATTAATGGCACCAAGAAATTTACAAGTTCTGAGGTGCTTTTCTATCAAGCAATGATCCGGCATAGTCGACATCGAATAGCCGACTAAACTCAATCCTGTCTTTTGGATACCACAATCAACTTCTACAGTACCCTTTACATACCTTAATATTTTCATAGCAATGTTGTAGTGTGATTGCATTGGATTTATCTGAAATCTAGCACACACTCCAACTGCATATTGAATATCAGGTCTACTTGCAGTGAGGTACAATAGAGACACAATCAATTTCCTATACTTGTGTTCTTCAACACTCTTGTCAAATTCAGTATAGGTCATTTTGGTTCCAATGCTCATAGGTATCTTAGCATTCTTTTCAGAAGGCTTTAGATTAAACTTGTTGAGCATATCATTTGCATACTTTGTTTGACTAATGAATATTCCATCATTAAGTTGTTTGACTTGCAATCCTAGGAAGTAGTTTAATTCTCCCATCATGCTCATCTCAAATTTACTTTTCATGAGCTCAGTAAAGTCTTCACAAAGTTGCTTGTCTTTAGATCCAAATATAATGTCATCAACATATACTTGAACTAAAAGTAGTTTCCCTTTATAGTTCAAAGTAAAGAGTGTTTTATCAATATCTCCTTTCTTGAAGCCACTTTCCAAAGTATTTGGCTAAAGTATCATACCATGCTCTCGGAGCCTGTTTTAGTCCATACAGAGCTTTTTGAAGCTTATAAACCATTCTACTTTCAGTGGAAACCTCAAAGCCTAGTGGTTGTTCAACATAGACTTCCTCAGCAAGTTCACCATTTAGGAATGCATTTTTGACATCCATCTGAAAAACTTTAAAGTCATTATGAGCTGCAAAGGCTAGAAATAGTTTAATTGCATCCAATCTTGCAACTGGAGTATATGACTCATCAAAATCTAGTCATACATGCAGGTGAATCCCTTGGCAACCAACCTTGCTTTGTTTACGGTTATTTCACTAAACTCATTCATTTTATTTACGAAAACCTACTTGGTTCCAATTCTGATATTAGTCAACAAATGGAACCGGTTTCGGACTTTGTTTCTCTCAAATTGATCGACTCTTCTTGCATTACGAGATCAATCTTGATCCTTCAATGCTTCTTCTATTGTTTTAGGTTCAATATTTGAGATGAAACATCCATAAAGAAAGTCGACAATTGCTCTCCTAGTTCTAACTCCTTGGTCTAAGGACGATCACATCCTTGGCAGGATGATTTATTATCCATTTCATAATGGGTTTTGAACTAGTAGGATCAATATCATTTTGATCTGAATGTGAATCAATATGATCTTGATAGGATACTTGTGCAGTATCTGAGATATCTGGCACATGGGAAATGCCATGGATATCTGACACTTTTTCAGTGTTAGAGATATTTGGAATTTGATTTTCAGCAATCTCATTCTCAGAAACCTCTTCATGATGAAGGTTCTCAGTGACCAATTCCATTTCTGGAATTCTCATAGGAAATTGTTCATCATGTCTTAGAGTCATCTGGTTGTTACTAAGCAATGGTTGCTTATCATCGTCAGAGTCATCCTCTAAGTGAATGACAGAGTTGTTTCCTTTTCAGGATTCTTCTTTAGAATCTTTAATCATTAGTTGTTTGAACCTATCTGAGAGTTCTTCATTCAAGAGTACTTTCTTGTTTCCTTCGTAGAAGACTACATGAAGAAATTCTTCAATCTTTTGCGTTCTTTTGTTGTAGATTTTGTAGGCTTTGCTATTCAGAGAATAACCAAGAAATACTCCTTCATCTGCTTTTGGTTGAAATGTTCTCAAGTATTCTTTTCCATTGTTAAGAACAAAACATCTGCAACCAAACACCCTTAGATGTTTGATACTAGGGGGTCTACCAATAAAAAGTTGATAAGGAGTTTTGTCATGGTGTTAGTTAATCAAACATCTATTTTGAGTGTAGCAGGTTGTGTTAACAGCTTCAACCCAATAGATTTCACGTATTTCGATTAATAAAGCATTGTTCTTCTTGCCTTTTTAGATCTATTCTTCCTTTCAACAACACCATTTTGTTGTGGTGTCCTTCTTGAAGATAGTTGATCATTACGATTCTGGATACCTTGTCATTTTTCATGACTTCAAACTTATTCAGCAAGTTGGGTGTCTCAACCCTTGCATCAGATTTATGTTTGAGAAATACAACCCAAGTGAATCTTGAGTAATCATCAACAACAACCAGACCATACTTCTTTCCTGCATAGCTAGTTACAGAGGATTCAAAAATATCCATATGTAACATTTGCAGTGGCCCTTCACTGGAGTGTCTAGTTTTAGACTTGAAAGATGTTTTGGATTGTTTTCCCATTTGGCAAGCGGAGCATATACCATCTTTTCTATATACCATTTTGGGTAAACCAACCACCAATTCTTTCTTGGCTAGCTTGTTCAGAGTTTTGAAGTTCAAGTGACTCATTCTTTTATGCCATAGCCAGTTTTCTTCAGTGTGGCCAGATTGACTCACCATGAAACATTCTTCCGTTGTGGCAGATGCCCTGTCAACAACATAAAGATTTCCTTTTCGCCTTACAACCAAGACTGTCTGCTTTGACTCATTGTCAATTACTTTGCATAGTTTTGACTTGATCTTTACAGTGTACCCTTTGTTTACCAATTGACTCATGCTTAGGAGATTATATTTCAAACCCTTTACATGTAGTACTTCAGAGATTGTAAGAGCTCCAAACTTCAGATTGCCAAAACAATGGTTGGATTTTCATCTCCTCCGGCAAATCTAATAATTGGTCCTTTATCGCATTTTCTGTAGTTAATCAGATTTGCTTTGTCTCGTGTCATGTGCTTCCCACATCCACTATCAAAATGCCACTTCGGGTTCTTCCTCAGAGTGTTCTGCACAAGGTAGGAAACATGGAGTTAGGCTCTCATTCCAACAATGGAACCTTCTGGACTAAAGAATCTCCCTGTAGGAATCCATTTCTGAATGAACTTCCTTGGGGTATTCTTTTGTCTTGTTGGAACATAAGGAGGAATTAAATGATTAGTGTCATTATCATTTAAAGCTATTTTCCTTCTTGGTGTGTTCCTTGGTGCTCGTCGTGGTGCTTTCAGATACCTGTCAGATTACTGAGTCTGCTTTTCAGCAAATTTAGCTTTCCTTGCCAGACTTCTTCTAGCCCTGGCATTCAGAGTGGTCGTAACTTGTTCTTTTTTCCACTTCTGATGATTGCTATGCGCAATCCTGGCTTTCATCCATCGTTATTGCTCTTGTTTATACTCACGATCGAGTTGTTTCCCGATGGCTTTATAGCCAATGCCATTTCGAGCACACTTTGGTCATGCGAGTTCTCTTCTCGGTTTTGCTAGTCTACAGGGCGTCTTTCTTTCCAGAAAATGTGATGTTAGAAAATTTGCCTGCTCCTGCAATTTTTCCTTTCTGAGAGACATAGCACTGTGGGTGATTACACTTTTCAATGTTATGTTTCTTTACAAAAATATTCCCAACATTTTTCTTTTGGACTTGTTTTTCCCACAAAGGTTTGATCGCGACTGCCTTTCCTTTGTCAACAACCTTAGCTTTCTGACCAATGTTGTAGGTTATTTGAGAACCATTTTGTTGAGCACTAACAAACGTTATTCTTTCGTCACTCTTATTCAGAGTAGTAGAGCTATTTGTTTGTGTGTCCAGCCCAAGTCCTCCCTTTTCCGAAGGGTCTCTTAAATAAGAGTGCACTTCAGTAAGAGTGTCACTAGCTTTGGCATAGGATTGAAAAGATAGTTCTTTCTTCTTGAGTTCCTCATTTTCAGAAAGAAGATCTTTATTTTCCTTTTGGAGTATATCCATTGCCTTTCTGTGTAACTTCTCCGTCTCAGATATCTGTGCTTTAAGAAATGCATTTTCAGCATCCTTTTTCTCAGATATCTTGAGTAATTGTGAATTTTCCCTCTCAAGAGAATTCTTTTCTTCTTCAAAAATGTCGGCTCTAGCTCAGACCACTTGGAATTCTCTTTTGTAAAGGTCAAGTTCTCTTCTGAGATATTCTAAATCTCTGATTACTTCCTCATCACTCTCATAATTTATGAATTGAGAAATGTTGGTTACCTCGTCAGCCATTAGGCAAGGCTCAATGTTGGAGCAATCTGGATAGATCTCCTCAGCAACCCCACATAATTCCCTTTTCTTTTGACCAAAGTCAACTAATTCATGAGTGATGCCACATAATTCTGGAAAAGGTAGTTTGGAGTCATCTGAGTCTTCTTCCTCAGATTCTGACTCAATATCGAGAGCATCCAGTTGGATTTGAATCTTTTTCCTTTCTTTAGTGAGCAAAGCTCTCTAACCTCTCTTGAAGTTTCTTCTATCTTTCTTGTCACCTGTCTTGAGCTTATTGAAAACAGGGCAGTCTCTTTTAAAATGACCAGGTTTCTGACAATAGATACAGATATCGTTTCTGATTTCTGCTTCCTCAGTACTAGATGCTTCTTGGTTTTTTGAAAGCAGCTTGGCATTCATATTCTTGTACTGATGATAGTTTGAGCCTAGATGCTTTTTCAGCTTCTCTTTGGCATTTCTTCTCTCAATCTCCCGACTGACATATTTTCTCATTTGCTTTACAGCAAGAGCATCTTCCTCAGTCGTTTCCTTGGTATCCTTCTTTTCAGAAGTACCTTGTGTTACTAAAGCAACATTGTGAACTTTCTTAGCAATTGTTTGTTCTCTCTGAGTAGTTTCATAGTTGACAGTAGCTAAGTGGGAAAAGAGTTCTACTGGAGTGATATTTGGCATTCCTTGGTTGAAATAAAAATACTGAGTATGTTCCCAGTTTTGATTCAAGCTTCTCACGATAGTCTTAACCTTTTCAGAGTTAGAGTATCTCTCACTTTCACCAAGTGCAGCCATTTCACTCATTAGTGTTGTAAATCGGAAATCTAGTTCTTCAAGAGTCTCTGTGGGACCTTGTTTAAAGTTTTAGAATTTAAGCTTCAAAACTTCGAACTTATTTTCCTTTGTTTTCGATCTTAAGCACATTTATTCAATCGATCGCAGGCTACTATCGCTTTTCACCCCAAAGTTTACCTTTGTATGTGCTCTGGAGTGGAACGTATGATGATATTGCAAGCCTGACCATCTAGTCGATTTCTCTTGGCATCTTCCGTTGTCCAGAGCTCTCTGGGCTTTGGCTCAAAAACAATTTGACCTGTAGGTCTTCCACTGATTGAAGCACCTGTTTGTGAGGAACCACCACTTGATTCATCATCAGTGGGAACTTTGTCTCTACCATTAGAAACCTCCATGACCTGTTTGAGTTGTTGAATGACTATTGGGCCATTCTTTATTACTTCGATCATTTCGTCACTGATGGCTTCTAGGTGGAGCATCATGTAGTTCTTCCATTTCTCATAATTCTCTGGCTTGAGAATTGGAGCATCACTTAAAGACATCCTGCAGCAAACACACTAAACAGACAAATCAAGTGTAGGTGAAAAGTAGTTAGTGGGCACTTATCTGGGATCTAGGTTGGGAACCTCCTGCTCTGATACCACTTGTTGGTCCAGATAACGGCAAAGGAAAAGACTAGGGGGGGTGAATAGTCTTTTACAACTTTTATCGATAAACACAATTTCTCAGATATCTGTGATGATATCTAATACTTAATTTCAGAGAGCGGAAGACTTTTTTGTGATAAATGCACGTGCTCATAAAGATATAAGTGTGTAAATACTCAACAAGGTAAATAAAGCAAGTAATAAGTTGCAGAAAGTAAATGACACAGATCTTTATAGTGGTATCTGAGGGTGGCGTAATCCCTCAACTAATCCACTCGCCCTTTCTTAGGACTTGAAATTCACTAAGATAGATATTGAGTTCTCCTTACAATAAACCTATCCCTTGATTTCCTTTTACACTAGGTTCCCAACCAAGTGTCCCCCCTGAGTTATTCCGGCTTTCTCATTGTACTTCCTACTTTCAAAACCTTTGAGCTATTCCTTAGTTTCCCAAACTAAGTACTTCCTATGCTCAGTAACGTTGGAGTTATTCCTTAGTTTCCCAAACTAAGTACTTCATGTACTCAACGCCATTTAAGGTGTTGGTTAAGGTAGTTTGTCAGGTGAGTAGTCTTTATAACTTTCTCAGTTATGTAAGAATACTCTATAGAACAAGAATCACTTAACACACTTCACAGTGTGTGGTGATATGTTCTTTACTAACCCAAGTCTATGTTAAATGTTCTAGAGAATGAAACTTAGATACTTGATCTTTTGATTTAACTCCTTCACAGATAGCAATGCTTGTTAAGGATTAGGACACTTAGAACTTTCGTGCTACTTAGAATTCAAGAGCTTAGTCGCAACTGTAAGCTAAAGAGTAAGTAGGTTGAATTCTTGTATGCTTGATTGAATGAGTTCGTAGATGTAAGTTTTTAGTGTATTCAGTGTGTGTTCAAGCATTCTAAGTGTTGATATTTATAGTTAAAAATCATGCCGTTTGAATAGTATCCGTTAGGCTTAATGAAATTCAAACTATTGATATCTGTAAATAGTAATGCAGAAGACGTTGTCTCTTTTCAGAGATTTCCTCTTTTGTTCAGATGTCTCTATGTTAGGAATATCTGTTAGTATTTTGATCACTCATCACATGTTCTTGTCTTAGCCAGAAAGGTGATTAGGTACTCTTGGTTCACTTGAACATTGTAAAAGAGGAAATCACTGAGTATGATTAGTCTAGTAAATCTTGTATTAGGATTATAGGTCTATGAGTGTAATTTTTATTTCCAAAAGACCATGAAGATCAATCCTAGCAATGGAGCTTTTCTGAAGATTAGAAGACTGAAGATTGCACAAGATTTATGAAGATATCAAGGTTAAGTCTCATTTGATTTAAATTGTCTCTGGACCATGTTATAAGTGTAACATTTGCACATATGCTAAGTCTTGAACATATTAATCAAAGAAGGGAGACATGTGAGCTTCCAGAAAGCCTCATGTATCCGTTAAGACTAAAGGACAATGAACAGTACTATGCATTAAATGCATCGGCAGAAATGCTGCAAAAAGCAAGTCCTCTCTGAAACATGAGATAGTGACTTCTGAGTACATAGTTCAAGATATAAACGGATATAATTTGATAGAGAGCACAACGAATACAATTTAAACGCCTCTCAAATTTATCTATATACATCACACACTTAGATGGTTGAAATACATACCTTAGAACGCTCTATCTTGCAAACTTACCATCAAGCAAAGTATTCTCTCAAGCAATCTACTACCCTTTCTGAAAGCTTTATGTTGCTCGAAGAATCACTAGTAGTTCTAAGTTGTCCTGAACCTTAACAAGAGATTGTTATTCGTGAAAGAATTGAACTATCAGATACCCTTTCTGAAGCTCATTCTCCAGAACGGACATCAATTACTTGGTCGATAAAAGAAGCAGCGCCATCCAGAACAAGTGTATTAAGTAGTCTAGTTACATTTGGCTCTCTGAAAACATAATTGAAGCGTTATAGAAGCCTCTCGACAAACCTTATCACTGACACCATCAAGGCGTGGAGTAGAGGAAGTACTTGATTTGGGAAATCGGGAATAACTCGAGGTTATCTGAGTAGAGGAAGTACTTAGGAGTGGGGAATAACTCAGGGGGAACATTTGGTTGGGAACCATTTGTTTAAGAATCTTAGAATAGGATTATTGTAAGGTGAACTCAATTATCTGTTCTAGTGAATTCTAGCTCTCAGAAAGACTGAAGTGGATTAGTTGGAGGATTACGCCACCTCCAGATACCACTATACTTGCTGTGTCATTTACCTTTCTGTATTTACATTTCAGCAAAGCACACACACACATACTTATTATTTCTACAATTACCTATCTTAAAGTCTTCCGCGCTCTGAATTTAAGTATCAGAAACCCCCAGGTTTCTGAGAAACTGTGTTTATCGACAAAAGTTTTAAAAGACTATTCACCCCCCTGTAGTCTTTTACTTTGCCGTTGTCTGGACCAACAAGTGGTATCAGAGCAGGAGGTTCACAAGCCTTCTGCATTGAACCTAGATCCCCAGATAGGTGAAGGAACTTTGTCTTTTTCTGAGGACTATATAATTTGTGTGTTAAGTGTGCAGGTATGTCTCTGAGTGATGCACCCGTTCTGAAGCCAGAAAACTACAAGAAATGGAAGAACAACATGATGCTCCATCTGGAGGCCATTAGTGACGAGATGATCAATGTCATCAATGAAGGGCCTATCAAAATCAGACAACTCAAACAAGTTACTAAGGTGTTGGATGGAAGAAAAGCCTCAGACAAAGAAGATGGAAGCGAGGATATGGCTGCTAGTGATAGTGGTCATGTTGCTCGTGGAAGCATTATGTATGAAGACAAGCCAAGAGAGCTCTGGACATCTGAAGATGCCAAGAGACACAGATTGGATGGTCAAGCTCGTAATATCATCATCAGATCGACACCTGAGCACATACGATTAAAGCGTAGGGTGCTAAAAGCGGAAGTTGCACTGGCAGTGATTAAAGAAATCTGTGCCGGAACTGAGAAAACCAAGGAAAACAAGTTTGAAGTTCTTAAATTGAAGCTCCAAAACTTCAAACAAGGTCCCACTAAAACTCTGGAAGAACTTGATTTCAGGTTTACTACTCTTATGAGTGATATGGCTGCACTTGGTGAAAGCAACACATACTCCCAGCCAGAAAAGAATAAGACTATTGTCAGAAGTCTCAATCAAAACTGGGAGCACACTAAGTTCTTTTATTTCAACCAAGGGATGCGAATATTACTCGATGAAGCTCTTCTCTCATCTTGCTCTTGTAGACTATGAGACTGACTCGAGAGAACAAGCAATTTGAAAAGTTGCAAAGTATTGCTCTAGTTTCTCAAGGTTCTTACGAAAGAAGGATACCAAAGATGCATCTGAAGAAAATTCTCTTGCGATAAGACACATGAAGAAATTTGTGAGTCGAAGATTGAGAGAAGAAAAGCTAAAGAAAAGATGAAAAAGCATCTTAGCCGAACTATCATCGATCTGAGAACATACAAATGAACAACTCTCTGAACACCCCATTCGAGAAGGTGTTAATCTTGAAGCTGAGAAATAGGAAATGATATCTGCTTCTATTGTCAAAAGCTGGTCACTTCAAGAGATTGTCACCTTTAAATAAGCTCGAGGCAGTGACAAGAAGGGCGGAAGAAATTTCAAGAGAAATCAAAGGGCCTTCTTGGTGAAGAAAGGAAGAAGATTCAAATTCAACGATTCTCTAGACATTGAGGCAGATTACGAAGATGGAGATTGGATGACTCAAACCTACCATCACCGAATTGTGTGGAATCACCCACGATGTAATCGACTTGACCTTAAGAAGAATGAAATGTGTGGAATTCTTTGAGATTGTTGGTCGGACATCTCGACATTGAAATATGTCTTATGGCTGATGAGGTAACAAACAATTCACAATTTCTGTACTATGAGAGTGATGATGGAATTGAGGATCTGGAGTTGGTCAAGAGTGAATTGGATCGTTATGAGAAAGAATTTCTGGAAGCAAAATCCAAAACCAGAATTCTAGACGAAAGCAAAGAAACTCTTGAAAAAGAGGTTTCTGAGCTAACCAAAGTATCTGAGAACAAGAACGCTGAAATAACCTTTCTAAAAGCTCAGATATCTGAGAATGAAAATTCTCACAAACTAGCCTTGGATGAACTTAATAAGAAAATGATGAAGCTGCTTTCTGAGAATGAAGAACTCAGAAAGAAAGAGCTATCCTCCCAATCTTAAGCAAAGGCTAGTGACACTCTCACTGAGGTTCAATTCTATCTGAGAGACCCCTCTGAGAAAGGTGGACTTGGACTTGATGAACAATCGAGTAATTCATCTCCTCTGATGAAGAGTGATGAAAGGTTGACCTTTGTAAAAAGTCAACAGAATGGTTCTTCAACCACCTATAGCATTGGTCAGAAAGCTAGGGTAGTTGACAAAGGAAAAGGAGCAACCGACCTTTGAAAGAACAACAAGTTTACAAGAAACATGTGGATAAGGTTTACGAAAGAAACCTGACCCTCGATATGCAACCATCCACATTCTTTGCATTACTAGGAAGGAAGAATTCTTTGGAATAGGCAAATTCTCTCTTGTACCATTTATGAAAATAAAGGCGGTGCGAAACTAGTAAGGCTTAAGGCGCATTGAGAAAGCCGAAGGTGTTGAAATGGCATTGGCTATCGTGCTATTGGAAGGTCATACGCAACAATATAAGGAAGGACAAGAACAATCATAAAGGCGATATGTACGTAGCAATAGGAAGTGGAAGAAATCTCAAACCACTGAAAACTGAATGAAAGAGCTAGAAAGAACACGGCGGAAAGGCTAAGTTTCTTTGAAAAGCAACCCGAAACCGAGGTCGAAAGCACCAAAAGGAACACCTAGAAACACCCCAAGAAGGAAGATTGAGATCGAAATTACTGATTTTATTAAATCTCCTTCTGATCAAGTTAGACAAAAACAAACTCCCAAGAAATTCACTAAAATGTGGATTCCTACTGGAAGAATGTTTAGTCTAAGTGGTTCTATCTCTGAGGCAAGAACCTAACTCCTGTTCCCTGTTTTGTGCAAAACGCCTCTTGGACTAAGGCTCAATGGCTATTTGATAGTGGATGCGGAAAGCACATGACAGGAGACAAAGCAAATCTGGTCAACTACAAAGCTTGCAACACTGGACCAGACATCCAGTTCTTTGGAGAATTAAATCCCTCTTTGGGATTTGGCAGCGTCAAATTAGGATCATTAACAATCCTTGGCGTATTACATGTTAAAGGTTTGAAATATAATCTATTTAGCATGAGCCAGTTTGCAGACAAGGGATTCACTGTGAAATTCAAAGCAAAGTATTGCAAACTTATAGACAATGAGTCAAAGCAGACAGTCTTGGTTGCTCGGCGTCAATGAAGGTCTTTATGTTACCGATTGGGCATCTACCACAATTGAAGAATGTCTCTTGGTGAGTCAATCAGGTCACACAGAAGAGCACTGGTTATGGCACAAAAGAATGAGTCACTTGAATTTCAAAACTCTGAACAAACTTGCCAAGAAAGAGTTAGTGGTTGGCCTTCCCAAAAAATCTTTCAGAAAGGATGGTATACATTACACTTTGTCGGATGGGAAACAATCCAAAATTTCTTTCAAGTCCAAAACCAGACACTCTAGTGTTAGACCACTGCAACTATTACACATGGATCTTTTTGAATCATCTGTAACTAGTTATGCAGGAAAGAAGTATGAATCGGTTGTTGTAGATGACTTCTCAAGATTCACTTGGGTTGTCTTTCTAAAGCACAAATCGATGCTAGTGTGGAGATACCAAACTTCTTTGAATAAGCTTGAAGTCATGAAAAATGACAAAGTATACCAATCGAGCAGACCATGATCTTGAGTTTGTCGACGATTACATAAAGGAGTTTTGTACCCGAAAAGGTATACAACACCAACTTTCCTCTGTAAGAACACCACAACAAAATGGTGTTGCGAAAGGAAAAATAGAACCCTTAAAAAGCGACAAGGACAATGCTTGACAATGAAATAAGTGAAGTTTATTGGGTTGAAAATTGTAAACCTGACATGCTACACTCAGAACAGATGTTTGATAAACAAACACCATGGTAAGACGCCATATGAACTCTTGGTTGGTAGACCCCCTAATATCAAACATCTGAAAGTGTTTGGTTGTAGATGTTTTGTCCTTAACAATGGAAAAGAGTATCTAAGAACATTTCAACCAAAGGCAGATGAAGGTGTGTTTCTTGGTTATACTATGAATAGCAAAGCATACAGAGTTTACAACAAGAGAACAAAGAAGATTGAAGAATCAGTTCATGTTGTATTCTATGAAGGAAACAAGAAAACACCCCTTGATGATGAACTCTCAGAAAGGTTCAAGGAACTAATGATAAAGGATTCTGAAGAAGAACCCTCAGAAAGGAAAAACATCATTGTGGAAAGAGATGATGACTCTGACGAAGAAAAGCATGAAATGCCTAATAACAACTAGATGATTCTCAGACATGATGAAGAATTTCCTATGAGAATTCCAAAAATGGAAACTGAAGATGTTCATCAGAGAGCTAACTCTGGAAATGACCTCTCTGATAGGCATGTCCCAGAAAACTCTCACACTGAGCAAGTGTCAGACATTCACCGCACTTCTGAGGTGCAAAATGTCACATATACTGAAGAAGTATCAAGTCATAATCATAGTGATTCACATTCAAATCATATAGATGTTGACCCTACTAGCCCTAAACCCATGATGAGATGGATCAAGGATCATCCTGCAAAAGACGTGATTGGACCAATCAATGAAGGTGTTAGGACTAGGAGAGAAATAGCTGAAAATGCTAATTCTCTCTTTGGATGTTTTATCTCAAACATTGAACCAAAAACTATAGAAGAAGAATTAAGAGACCAAGAGTTGGATCAGTTTGAAAGAAACAAAGTCTGGAAACTAGTTCCATTTGTAGAAGGAATATCTGTGATTGGAACTAAGTGGGTTTTCAGAAACAAGATGAATGAATCTGGTGAAATAACCAGAAACAAAGCAAGGTTGGTTGCCAAGGGATTCACCCAGACTGAAGGTTTAGATTTTGATGAGTCATATGCACCAGTTGCCAGATTGGATGCAATAAGACTCTTTATGGCCTTTGCAGCTCATAAAGACTTTAAAGTTTATCAGATGGATGTCAAAAGTGCATTCTTGAATGGTGAACTTGCTAAGGAAGTCTATGTTGAGTAACCACCTGGCTTTGAAGTTTTCTCAGAAAGTAGAATGGTCTATAAGCTACAGAAAGCTCTTTACGGACTGAAACAGGCTCCAAGAGCATGGTATGACACTTTGGCCAAATACCTTCTGGAAAGTGGTTTCAAGAAAGGTGAAGTTAACAAAACTTTATTCACTTTAAATCATGATGGGAAACTACTCTTAGTTCAAGTATATGTTGATGACATCATATTTGGATCTAAGGACAAGCAACTTTGTGATGACTTTGCAAATCTCATTAAAAGTAAATTTGAGATGAGCATGATGGGAGAATTGAACTATTTCCTAGGATTGCTAGTCAAGAAACTCAATGATGGAATATTCATTAGTCAGACAAAGTATGCAAAAGACATGCTCACAAAGTTCAATCTTAAGCCCGAAAAGAATGCTAGGATACCTATGAGCATATGAACCAAGATGACCTATACTAAATCAGATAAGAGTGTCGATGAACACAAGTATAGGAAATTGATAATTTCACTACTGTACCTTACTGCAAGCAGACCTGATATTCAATATGCAGTTGGAATGTGTGCTAGATTTCAAACAAATTCAATGCAATCACACTACAACACTGCTATGAAAATATTAAAGTATGTGAAAGAATTAGTAGATGTAGGAATGGTATCTAAAGAATGTGGATTGAGTTTGGTGGTTACTCGGATCTTTGATTATCTTTGGATCAATGCTTGATAGGAAAAGTACCTCGGGAACTTGTGGGTTTAGAACTAGACTTATCTCATGGTTTAGCAAGAAACAAAACTCAATTGCAACTTCTACCACAGAGGCTGAATATATTGCTGCTGGTTGTTGTGCAACACAAATTCTGTGGATTCAACAACAACTCAGAGACTATGAACTCAATGAAGAGAAAACTCCCATTTTCTGTGATAACACAAGTGCTATTGCAATAACACAGAACCCTAAGTTCCATGCCAGAACAAAGCACATTGATGTTAGACACCACTTCATCAGAGACCATGTTGAGAAAGGCCACATAGTGATACTCAAGATTGGCACAGAAGATCAACTTGCAGATATCTTCACCAAGCCCCTACAAGAAAGCCGGTTCTTGACTTTAAGACACAATCTTGGATTAATGGAGTTGCCTAAGGACTGAAAAATTGTCCTGAATCTCTAAAGTCTGAGTAAGTGAGTTAGAAAAGAAGTAGGCCTCTGAGAACAGGTTCTCAGATTGCCAAGTTAATAAGAAGTGATGCAAAGGTTTCTGAGTAGCAACACTCAGAAAGGCAAAACATTTCTGGAACGGGTATCTAGAAAGGCAAAGGTTGGTACACACTTAAGTAAATAAAACTAGAATTTACTTAATGAGTGGGTCAAATACATTCGAACAATGAAGCTTGACACTTGAATTGAAAGCTATTTAGTCATAAAGAGAAATGGACACACAAAGCCCAAAAGGTATAAGTTACGAAAGTCAAACATGTACAATGTCTTGTATTTTACCATTTTCATGATAAACAATATATAGATAAGGACTTGACACTCGGAATGATAAGCTCAACGATTAAGTGTTCCTACTCTTTTCTAAGTGACCATGAATGTAGCATATTAAAAATCCATCAAGTCGGCACATTACCATTTGTTGATTGATATCATTACAAGATATTCAATATAAGCCCTTGATGAATAAGCGTTTGATCTCAGCGGTTGATATTAAAACAAAGCAAGTAATATGCATTGAGAAATGCGGACATGGCCCTCGCATTTAATGAAGTACAAAGGGCGTACCATGCCTATGCAGATGCAAAGACACGCATTCATATTCAGTTATATGTATGTTGTATCTATGTACATTTTGTCTGCTATATATATAGGATTTGGGCAAAAGACAAACACTTTTATCAATTCCGAAATTTCAAACTTGCATCAAAACAGCAAAATCTCTCAAGATTTCTGCAAAACCCCCTCTGCAAACTCAACTTCTTATGCTTAGTCTTCTGAAAAGATAGACTAATCTCGATTAATTGTGCAAAAATCATCTGAAAAACACTCATTCAAAACTCTATATAAGAGATGGCACCCAAGAAGATGACCACCAAGAACCCTAAGTAGTATCATACGCTCCTGCTGAAAAGCAAGGAGGAAAGGAACTTAAGGTGTTGAATAAACGCCTTATGGGAAAGTTCACCCCATCTGACTGGAATCCAAACTACAAAATGAATTGGGGAGCTTTTCTAGTGAAAAGGTATGTACCAGCAGTTATACCTTCAAGACCCGGAAAAAGCGTATTGGGGATCTTTGAAGAATTCTCATATCTACAAGCTTCTATCTGCTTGCACCAGTGGACTATCCACCTTTGGATGTCTTTGAGTTCTATAACAACTCAAAATCTTCACAAAGGTTTTGAATGATGAAGAAAGAAATACATGCGGTGAAGTCGAAGGACGAAATTGTTCTAGGCGCAAGACTTTACGCAAGATATTCGATTGATAAATCGAGGAACATTTGAAGACATCAACATCAAGGGCCTTCCATGATTCAAGGCGTCAAAGATCTATTTGAAGCAATCCAGTTAGAAAATGCAAAGGGTTGTCCAGGAGACTTTGTTCTGAAACACTGGAGTACTTTAGCTCTTATTCTGGTCCGTTGCTTTGATGGTAACAAAGGAGGAGTAGACCAGATAAGCATGGAGATGGATGATGATGCATCTTACGAACAAGAAGCATGAAGGCGAAACCCACTTCAATTGGAAATCGCCTTGACAAATTCCTTGGACATATTGAGAATTTGAGCCCAAAATCATCAATGGCCTTCTTGAGCCAAAGGCGATATGCACTTGTTCTCGAGAATCTACATTACGGAAACAATGGGAATCACTCTCAAAGAAACAAGAAATCCATCCAACTCCTTTTGAGACACGATTTTGAAGAAAGGAGAAACTTCTTGAGCACTTTTCGGAAAGGCGAGAAGAAGAAAGCGCTTGAAGGTGAGGAGGTCTCTGAGCAAGCTCAAGCTAAACCTCCAGTTGCCAAGAGAAAGAGAACTCATAGCAAAAGAGCCTCCAAGTTCCTAAGCATACAAGAGGTGCAACCTTACGGAGCGAGTCTCGAGAAGATGTTGGGCCTTCGAAAAGCGACTCCGAATGCCCCAAGAATCTTGAACGGTGCTCGAACTCTCCGGAGATGATAGAAATATCATAGATGGTTACGCACAACAGAATAGTGATTACGAGGATGATGAAGTACTTGCAAAAGTACTCAAAAGATTCAGATGAGACCCGTGGAGGAGCATCAAGCTCGGCTCTTGAAAAAACAAGAGCCCTACTTGGCCCGGAGGAAGAAGAAGGCTGGGTGAGGAAGATAGAATCTGGAAGATCCGACATTGCTTCCACATTCACTATGCCGACTTAATATTCTGAAGAAAACCTGTTCTTGAGCAGGTTCCTTAACCTACGAGAGAGCTCGACTCTCGAGAAGGGATCAAGCGAGATGGAGACTCGGAATGATCTTGAAGAGGAGAACAATAATGAGCAGAGGCTGTGGAATCACCACAAGTCGAGATCAATGATCGGCTGACCTATTCGAGCGACATGGAACACACTTTCGGGAAGAAAACATGTCCACCCCTTGAATCGAAGAGGTTCCTCGACCTCGAACATCGAAGAGCACATCCACGAGCTCAGTGAGGAAATAGTGGTGGTGGAACCAACACCCCAAAACCTAGAGATTCCAGAGGCTGCAAAGCTTTCTGAGGAAGTGTTTACTGAGCCTTCTGCTGAGAAGGTAAGTAATCAGTAATAGTCTTCTTGGAAGAATGCTCTGGAAAACCCACTACTAAAATCTCTTATGTTATTCTTACATGTTCAGTCAGAAGAACAATTGGAAGGAAAAACTATGGTCTTATCTCCTCCAAAAGAAACTAAAACTGCTGAACAAGCAGTATCTGCAGAAAAGGTGCCAGAAACCCCCAAGGCTTCTGAGGACCATGCTACTGAGCTTCCTCACTTGGAAGTAAGTGAAGTCTCATAAAGCACTTTTCCACCTATCTTTTCTGTTAACAGTTTCTAAACATATTTGATTTTAATTCTCAGGTTCAAGCAGAAAGAAAAGGTTGATGAGGATAAAACTTCTCCTCACACCAAAGTATCTGAGGTCTCTGAGACCAAGCAAGCAGAAGTACAGGATTATGAGCCTAGTGTTTCTACACAGGTATGCTCAGAAAGCTTACTTTTGCACGGATACTAACTCAGTGGTTTGAACAAAACTAACTTGATCCCTTTCTTTCGAGGATCAAAGTCTAGTGCCGTTGATTTACTCAAGGCTTTCGAAGCACACTTTAAAGAAACATCTCAAGTGCTTCACCTGATGGCGAAACTTCGAAAGGTGACCTTTGAATTAGCGAGTAATCGGCGTCGAGAAAAGAGAGCCTTCAATCTGGAAGATTATATCCATGCATTGTTCCCAAGGTCCTACTCATTTGCCACTCGATGCATGAAGACTTCATTCATGAAGTAGCCAAAGAATTATAGCGATTTCAAGTCGTGGATGCTCAAACCCAGCGCGATGGTTACCCATCACGCCTTGCCGACATACTCACTACTTATCCTGCTGAACAAGAAGAAGTTAATGGGAGGATGATTACATTCCCAAATGTAATGAACACAGTTTCGAAGATGACGAGGAGACGAAAATAATTATCAAGAACCTCCCTACGAGCATCCAAACCAAGAAGCAAAGAACAAGAGTGATGATGATGATGATCAGAATGATGATCCCCAACCTGGACAAGGCGGGATTCAGAAAGCTAGCAAAGAAAGTGGAGAAAAGGCTACTCCTTCAAATGCTCAGAGGGCCCCATCATCATCACCTCCCAAGTCTCATCAAGATATCCAACAGGCTGAGCACAATGATGCCATAGAAGAAATTTCAGCCGATGAGTTTAGGATTGAACAACTCAGAAAGGTATTGGAAGAAGAGAAGAAAATCAACATTGAGATTCAAGCTCTTGTTGATGAAAAGGAAGCCAAAATCAAGAAGCTCGAAGAAGCTAATGCCAAGGAATTGGCACTCCTAGATGAGCAAAGAAATTTGAAAAATGCCATTGTTGTCACAGCTGCTGAGATAGATTCCATGGATGATAATGATGATGAAGAGCATGATGCTGAGACTGCATCAGAAAGACCTTCTACATCTTCTCAGAAGGCCAGCACACTTGATGGAAAGCAGAAGAAGATTGTCAATCTGCAAACAATCCAAGAAAAGGATTATGATAGTGATGCTGAAACCCACAACTTGATTACTGAACTAGAAGATGAGAGACTTGTCACTCAGCACAAAAGAGCCCTACTTGCTCCTCATATATTCTCTGCACCAAGTAGTTCAAGAAGTGAAGAGCACCGTGCAAGGAACAGTGTCTTTTTAGAGCTCCGAAAGACACTAGTTGCCCAAGACACAGAAGTGCTAAAGTCCGTCCTAGAAGAGATGAAGCCATTGGCTGCTGCTTTACTCAACAGAGCAACCAGCATAGCTCTCTCTCAGAAAGACCTAGGGTTGGTCAGGGATGAGGATTGTAACAATGCTAATGCAGCATTGAATGAAGCCAGCCATGTTATCCTGCAAGCCAACGCCATCCTAAGACCGCTTGAAGAGCTCAACACAAAGGAGCAGGAACTGGTTAGGCAGAACAAAGAGCTGAAGTAGGAACTTCAAGAATTAGTCAGGGTGCACAACAATCTCCAAAACAACTTTGAATCACTCTCTGAAGCTTATGCTATCATAAGTCAGTCATTCATGACTAAGGGGGAAGAAGAGATGCCTCAGAAAGGCAGAGGAAGAAAAAGAAAACAATCAAATCCTCCCTCCTCAAGTCAACTTGTCATTAAGGACACCAGGAACACCACTTTGAAGAAGGCTGTTCCGGATCAACCGGCCGGAAGGTGAGAAGTATGATAACTAGGGAGCCAAGTCCTTAGAATCTCGGAAGAAGAAGACTTGAAGAAGAAGAAAAGGAAGAAGTAAGAGGCGAAAGCTGCAAGTCTCAATTTTGGACTTCAATGATGATGAGGATGAATCGACGGATGAATATCCACTTCACAAGAAAGGAGACAAGACTACTTCACAACCTCCTCTGGCGGCAAGACCTTTAGCGACCAGAACCCTTACAAATACCAAGTCATTACAAGGAACATCCACAGACCCAAGGGAAGAAAGGGTTAGAGGATCTCTCTGACGAAGGCCACCAAGCAGAAAGCAAGAAGGAATTTCGGTTTGAGTAAACAATGAAACACATCGAAAGGCAGTGATGCCCACATTGAGTATATAAAGACTAGTAATGAAGAATCTTCATATAGGTGCATTACGAACAAGAGAGGGTATTGGATTACGGAACTACAACATCTACTTGTCAATGATAAGTTTCAACTCCATCCTCGACGGATCACGAAATGGAGAGAAGACTAAATTTCTAAAACTGAGCACCTTCATGCGGGCTAAACTTTGAAGTAGAAAAGAGGAATGAAAGCGAGAAGATGGATCTTTCTTTTTGCATCCTTACCAAGCGATGATGTACACAAGATAAGAAAAGCGGATGGTAGCTCTGACGAAAAGAACAAACTAGGTGTTTCAACCTGAGTCATTCTATATAACATTGCATGAATACCTAGATGATATACACTATCTGGAAGAAATATCTGATATTTCAACCTATCTCATTTGCAAGTAGACCATGCACAGGTCTAGGAAAGTATACAGGTCAAACACTTCTGCGGAAGAATCACAAACTTGGCAAGAGTTACCATGAAATATGTGACTTATCCGGAAGGCGAGCTCTCATCGGAAGGATTCTTTATGACTATGTCGAGAATGCGAAAAGTGGATGATCATATCAAGCGATCCGAGAAGGGTCTTTGAAGAACTTGAGGTATCTAAACCCAAGTTGCGTTTCTGAAGACTTGAAGACTAGTAACATTAGAATACTCACTTGGAGCTTGGACTCTCCTTTGTTCTAATTTACTTAGTTTGTTTTATTACTTTTTGTAATCTTGCTGATTGTTTGTAAAATTCTCTATATGTAAAAGTTGCATCTCTTTACGTAAGCGTACTATCTGAAGATCATACTCTCGGATACATTTTAATAGATGACAACTTATCGGAAAGATCACTTCTTGTGATTTGGTTGATGTTTACTTCGCATAATTGACTAAAATTGAATATCATTTGAAATGATTAAGTGGTGGATTGTTTTCTCTTCGAGGTTACAAATTTGTAATAGGACTTAAAAGATAGTCATGGATGGTGATCAAAAGGAAATTTGTTAGGAATATCTGTTAGTATTTTGATCACTCATCACATGTTCTTGTCTTAGCCAGAAAGGTGATTAAGTACTCTTGGTTCACTTGAACATTGTAAAAGAGGAAATCACTGAGTATGATTAGTCTAGTAAATCTTGTATTAGGATTATAGGTCTATGAGTGTAATTTTTATTTCCAGAAGACCATGAAGATCAATCCTAGCAATGGAACTTTTCTGAAGATTAGAAGACTGAAGATTGCACAAGATTTATGAAGATATCAAGGTTAAGTCTCATTTGATTTAAATTGTCTCTGGACCATGTTATAAGTGTAACATTTGCACATATGCTAAGTCTTGAACATATTAATCAAAGAAGGGAGACATGTGAGCTTCCAGAAAGCCTCATGTATCCGTTAAGACTAAAGGACAATGAACAGTACTATGCATTAAATGCATCGGCAGAAATGCTGCAAAAAGCAAGTCCTCTCTGAAACATGAGATAGTGACTTCTGAGTACATAGTTCAAGATATAAACGGATATAATTTGATAGAGACCACAACGGATACAATTCAAACGCCTCTCAAATTTATCTATATATATCACACACTTAGATGCTTGAAATACATACCTTAGAACGCTCTATCTTGCAAACTTACCATCAAGCAAAGTATTCTCTCAAGCAATCTACTACCCTTTCTAAAAGCTTTCTGTTTCTCGAAGAATCACTAGTAGTTCTAAGTTGTCCTGAACCTTAACAAGAGATTGTTATTCGTGAAAGAATTGAACTATCAGATACCCTTTCTGAAGCTCATTCTCCAGAACGGACATCAATTACTTGGGTCAGTAAAGAACAGACTGCCATCCACTGAACAAGTGTATTAAGTAGTCTCGTTCTGTTTGGCTCTCTGAAAACATAACTGAAAAGTTATATGAGAAGCCTTTCTGACAAACCTTATAACCAACAACATCAAGGCGTGGAGTAGAGGAAGTACTTGATTTGGGAAATCAGGGAATAACTCCAAGGTTATCTGAGTAGAGGAAGTACTTAGCTCTAGGAGCTGGAGAATAACTCAGGGGGAACATTTGGTTGGGAACCATTTGTTTAAGAATCTTAGAATAGGATTATTGTAAGGTGAACTCAATTATCTGTTCTAGTGAATTCTAAGTCTCAGAAAGACTGAAGTGGATTAGTTGGAGGATTACGCCACCTCTAGATACCACTATACTTGCTGTGTCATTTACCTTTCTGTATTTACATTTCACCAAAGCACACACACACATACTTATTGTTTCTGCACTTACCTATCTTAAAGTCTTCCGCGCTCTGAATTTAAGTCGAAACCCCAGTTTCGAGAAGCTGTTTATCGATAAAAGTTTTAAAAGACTATTCACCCCTCCCCCCTCTAGTCTTTTACTTTGCCGTTATCTGGACCAACACTCTGTCTGCGCATTTATTGCATTGTACTATTTTTGTCCTGTAGTGCCAACGGAACTATGCATGCTTTTTGAAGCATTGCATGTCCCTTTCCAGAGACCTTCACATCTTCAGATACCTGTTGAAACATTGTTTCCCAGAAACATAGTTTTATCCAGGGTATCTGAGTGTAGATATCTGTGGGCACTTTTCCTCGTTCAGAAACCTTGTGTTTTCAGATATCTTTTGCAAAACTTGTTTATTGAAAAATACTTGTTTATTCAAGATAACTGGACATAGGTATCTAATGACCTTCGTCTTCAGCAATCTTGTGCAGTCTTCAAAACTTCAAAATTTGTTGAACTCTCCTGTTGGATGCCTTCTTCTTGGTCTTCTTCAAAGATATAAAAAATTACATTAAGAGACCTAACATCCTATACGAGATTTGCTAGACTTACATACTTAGTGATTTTCCTCTTTTACAGTGTTCACGTGAACCAAGAGTACTAACCACCTTTCTGAGCTAAGATAAGTCATTAGGTTGCTGATCAAAATCTAAACAGATATTCCTAACTGTAAAGATGAGAAATATGCTAAGTTTTTGTAGAGTCTAGGACAAAATAAATGAACAACAAAAAAATAAATAAGTTAGATGCATACAATATGGTGAAAACATGAAATCGCGTGGTTGAATCTTCTAAAAAAACATAATTATATTGAAAATTGGAGGGAGTACATAATTTTTTTTTTTTAAAAAAAACAAGCCTTTACACATAATTAAGTTACACAATTCCCATTAAAAGTACACATTTTTACCACATTTTCACATTATCAATTATTTTAATTTGAACCTAAAGTTGCGCGCCGATACTAATGTATAAAGTTGACCGGGACGGAGGGAGCGTTAATTTTATGCCGACTTTGTCAAAAGTTGATAACATGTAATCTAAGTGGCAAAATGCGTAATTTTTATTCGTAAAGGTAAGATTATTTATTATCTATTGTTGAGTGTGGCTTAGCTTATGTTTTAGTAATGTATGAAGTTCTTTGGGGCGACTAAAAAGATCAAATGAATGAAGTTCTATGGGGCGGAGAGAGTCAAGACTAACATGCTATTCGGCTATTTTACAATTTATTTATTCAACAACAAAAGGCTTAGTAAAACAACCACATTCGAACCCAATTTCTCCGAGGAGCTCATCTTCAATTTTTGGGGCTAGGCCCCGCTGGGCCTAATCTCGGCAGTTTACGTATTTTCCATCATTTTTGTATTTTCTGAAATTAAAAAATATAAAACTTATCTAAAATTTCGTATTTTTGAAATTTCTGAAAGAGGCAGGTCTTGGCTACTGTTTAGAACACTTCAAATTTCACCATTCTTTTATATATTCTAATTATACCATGTATTATTATTTTTTGAATTTTATTATGAATTTCCCTAACATTATATTGCAATATAACTACTACTATAAACATTATAGACAATACAAGAATTCAAAAATTAAATATTTCCACGACCAAACCCCGTGATAGTGGCAATTTTCGGTCCTTGGCAGTCTCGTGACGTGAAACCAAAAAAACTCATGGTCACCCACAACGAGTGGTCTCACCCTTGCTGACAACCCCAAGATGTACTAGAGGCTATTTATGGTGGATAAGCATATTCATTGATCAATGTTAATTGAAATCAATACTTCCTTCGTCCCGGTCAAAGTTTTTCATTTTGTCATTTTATATGTCCCACACAATGATTCTCATTTTTATTTTTGGGAATGGGACCATCTACCCTAATTGATCGATATCTTCATAATACACTTTTATTTATAACATTACTAGCCCACTTTCTTTTTTTTAATTCATCATGTATTCTTTCTTCAATTAAACAATTAATCTTTCAACTTTTTACTTCGCTACTATCAATTTCAATCATTCTTTCCTATTTTCCCATTTAAATAAGATTCAATACTTTTTCTTACTCCATCCGTCCCGGTTTCAATTACCCACGGGACCGGACACTAGTTTTAAGAAAAAAATGAATAAAGTAGTAGAGATGGTAATAAAGTAGGAAAGAAATTGAATAAAGTAGGTGATAGATTTTCCATTAAAGGAATAGGTAATTGAATTTGGAACAGACCAAAACGGAATACGGGTAAATGAAACTGGACGGAGGGAGTATTTGGTTGCGAAAAAATAAACGGGAAGTTATTTTCGAGAAGGAGGAAGCAATATAAGAAGATTTATTTTTATACATAGGACGATTTCTTTGAAAGTAAGTGTATTGATCGCATTGAAGTAAAATTGGGTAAAAATGATCAACGGGAAGCACCTAGACTCCAAGTACGCATGCTGCTTATTCCCACCTTTGTCTGGTAAAGTTGAATCTATAAGTGAGGTATTGTGTCAGCTGGTCCAACTCATGAAGAGTATACATGCGAAGAGCGTTCCTATATTTTGAGAGTACATACGCTAGGAAGGAAACATGCTAAATATCTCATGTTATATGGCACGTTGAGGGGTGACTTCCTTTCTAATCCTCCATACTGTAAAAGAGGAAATAAGATTTACATGTCCATTGTATACGGATACAGAACTCACGTGCATACTATAACATGTTTGTTGTGTTTGGGAAACCTAGAAATTTGGTGTTTTTCTAATATCAAGATGGTGAATACATGCTATATATCGTCAAACAATTGCATTTCCTACACTGGTTTGAGACTGAACAATGTAGATCATCGAGTGATGTGCACTCAGAGATTTCATTTTCCGTTGTAGAACCTGTAATACCTAAATACAATCAAGATTAAATTTATAAGTCGGAAGTCCTCAAATCCACAATTTATAGCGGAAAGTTGATTCGGGGTGTCGTTCTCCACGAACACTTAGCATAGGAACAAGCAAATAACATTGTAATTGAATGCAGAAAAGTAAATAGTTGATCTCAGACAGAATAATTGAATTGCAGTAAACCTTAAATTGCTTTGTTGTAAATCAATGATGTACAGGCGTAAAGGTTCCCCAACCTCCCTCTGCTATGCTACTCCCAACTACTTAGAATCAAACAACGTACTAGCCGTCTACAGGCAGCAAAGAAACATGCCAAAAGGATCAAGTCGTAGTTAATGCATAAACCTTTACTTATACCAACAACGTGTTGTTTCACTCAACACACTATCTCGTCACATTTTCAGACAAATCACACCGGATAATATAAAGTTCGTTACCAAGTCATAGTTAGTAAGGATTTCCCACGTAAAGAGTCGGACGAATAAAGAACAAGGTTAACTTTTGACGATTATCATCTTCCACTTCTCCCCCAAACCAATTTCTTGAACTGGGGTCAGGGTTTTCTTCTATTCTTTCCCCCAAACCAATTCTCGATCATGATCAAAACATGATTCTCCTCCATTCCTTGGAACTCGTTGCTTCGTTTCTTCGTTCAAGCTCGGCGGTAGGTTGCTGTCACCGCTTTAGTAAAGCAAGTATAGGATATATGGTGGAGTTCATAAGGGCTCAAAAAAGGCTTTCAACAGGGTTAGCAAAAGGTATATAAAGGGATTCAGAAAGGTGAGTACCACTAATCATATTCATGCTGCTGATAAATAATGACTCAAGGGTAGCAGTGTTCACACGGGTGCACACAAAACATCAATTAGAGTAGCAAGCAGACTCACTCATCAAAGTAGCATGGGTCGAATTCGGTCAGTGCATATATTCAGCAAGCAGCAAAGCAGGAAAATAAATCCAAAGCCCCTCATCTCAGTTATGGCTCACACTCAGTACTCTCCCACAGATCAAAACATTTTCAACAAGTAAAAGACCTTAGACGTAACAGATAAGGCATAACTCAAAATGCAAATTACTAAGTGCGAGTATTTAAGGTTTTTACAGACCGAATAGTTAATCCAGTAGCAATCAAATCAAATTCTTCCCCCAAACCTAGCTAAGAGCTGATAGAAAACTAGGAAAAGTAAAGATAAAAAGAAAAGATACTCCCCTCTCGGTGCTGCTTCTCCAATCCAGATGGCGCTTCAAGATGAGGATCCTATAGGAGGCGGTGGAGGATAAAATCTTTGATAGCCTTGGTAGTACAGCGTCGGATCGACGTCGGGCGGTGGATAGATCTGCGGTGGCGGGTAATAAGGTGGATACTCGTAGTGACCATACCCGTCAATGTTCACCTGCCGGAAGGAGATTTGCTCATAACGGTGCAGGTAGGTGACATGATTGTTCCACTCCGACCTCCGGCCCATTCCGTTCATCTCATCTCGCCTTTGTGCACTCCCTTGACTCTCCATCTGATAGTTGTTCACAAATTCGTTGAACGAATTCATGTCAAAAGCTCCTTGCACCTGATCCGCTACTCCTCTTCTTCTATGTTCAGCTTTGGCAACCTTCTCCTCCATCTCATGGAGGTGGGTAGTTCTATCTTCATCAAAAGGTTCTATGAGTCGAGCGAATCCTAACTCACTAGTAGGAACTCCATTCTTCTGGCATATAGCAGTAATGAGACCGGGGAATGGTAGTTTCCTTCTTTGTGTTGTTCTTCACCATTTGCATTTTCTTCACCATGATTCTCCCGACATCAATGTAGTGACCCTCCATAATTGCGTAGACAAGAGTGGCTACGTCGTCCTTGAGACCTTCGTGTTGCAGGGTTGGCTTCAAGTTGGTCTCTACAGAGTGCATCCAAAATCTTGCTCTTCTGTTGGGCATAGCCCTTGGGATAGACATTCCCAGTGCATCCTCTCTAAACTCTTCTCCAAGTAATACCTGTGGGATGTTTTCTAGGATCTCTCCGTACTACATATCGTCATATGCCGGTTCCTTGTACTCGCAATGGATGTGCTCCTTTGGGATTTTGAAGAACTCATTGATAGCTCCTGGCCCAAACATGACCTCTACCCCTCGAATGATGACAGGGCGATCTAAAAGTGCGTCCTCCGGCTTTTTGACCTTTAATTGGAAGTACTCCGCGTAGAACTCCCGAACTATCACTATGTCATAACCTTGGAGAATGGAAGTGAAAGTTCCCCAAACGTAGAGGCTCAAAACGTCGTGGATCCAATTAAGGGCCGGGTTCATCCCCATTCAATCTCTAATTTCCTCTCGGGGATCACCCCTCGGTCGGTATTAACCAAGAGCCAATTCCGAGCCTTGATTGAGAGGGTCGTCGATGCCACATTCTTCCCTTTCTTTGCTCTCTTAGTGCTTGGTTCACCCACATCCTTTCCTCCTTTGGTTCTTCCCATTGTACTTGATGTTGATAATGGATGGACAAGCTAAAAAATGCAATGGGTATGATGATAGGCGAAGCAAGTGAACAAATTTGGGAGAGAAATGAAATGGGGAGGGGGAAAACGTTTTTGGGTTTTAAAGGGAAGAAGGAGTGAGTTGGGAGCAGCTCACTGCGGTCACCGATGGACGCGATGAAATTTCTTCTTGCTCCTCACTTAGTGACGTTTATTTTTTCGATTCTTTTAGGTTTTTTAGTTTTTTCAAAAAGCAAACATAATAAATAAGAAATTTTAAAAATGATTTTGAACAGTTTTTCGAAAAATAATTTTGGCATGGAAAACGAGAAAAAGACAAAAATAAAAAATGCGAAAGTAAATACGTAAAACAAAACGTAACCTTGGGTTGCCTCCCAAGAAGAGCTTGTTTAAAGTCTTATAGCTCGACCCCTGGTTGTTGATGACTCAGTTGCTAGGGTAGGACCCCCGTTCTCCATTAGTGTGAGTAGTCAACCAATCTTCCATGAAACTCAGGTCGGTGTTCCAATCTTTCACTCCCATGTTGAATCGGTCACCTTCCCTTGTAAACTCGAACTTGTAGAGGTTACTTCCTTCATTCTTGAGTCGGTTTCTAAAACCCTTGTCATCCTTGTAGTTCTCGTAGAATAGCCCCTCGTTTCCCAATTTCCATCTTCCGGCCATCCACTTGTCCAGATAGATCTTGTAGGGTTCGTTCTCCTTGTTTCTCGGATCCAGAAACTGGAAGTAAATCTCATGCGAATAGAAATAGTTCTTATCTATTTCCTTCATCTTCGTCAGTGCATCTTGAAATTCTCCAGGTGGTTGATCCTTCTTTCTCCTTGGCGATCTTTCAGCTACAAGCTTCCCTTTCTTGAAGTGCGACCTTCCGACGGACAATTCCACGTCACTCTGCAAACCATTAACAAACATAGAAACTTTTCTGCCAGTTATATCAATAATGGTGTTAGTAATTATCATAAAGGGTCTTCCCAGATACAAGTTTCTATTGTTGTTATTCTCGTAGTCGACTACCAGCAGGTCCACTGGGATTATGAGAGTACCTACTTTGATGAGCACGTTTCTAACCATCCCATAGTTCTTTGCCATGCTCATGCTGACGTCGTAGGACATGCCACAAGCATCGGTCTTCCCTGTCAACCTGAGTCTCTTGTACATCTGTAACGGGATAACATTCACATCGGATTCCAGGTCTAAAGTTCCTACTACCATCCCGCCCCCTATGTTGACTGAAATTTGAAATGCTAAGGGATTGATTTCCCTCCTGGGGATATTAGTCCGGAAGTAGGGGTTTTCTTTCCTCTTATTCCTCCTAAAATTCTCCATTTGGTTCTTTTCCCCGTAGAGGTACTTGCATAATCTCAAGGAGTCACCTTCTATATTAAATTCACTAGATAAGGTAAAGTTAAAGCGAGAGTTAGAGAGCTTATCGAGGAGTTTTTTGGAAGTCCATCTATCTTCTGCATCCATTTGCTTTGTAGCTTCCTCCTCATCTTCGATTTCTTCATCTTCTTCTTTCTCCTCGTGACGTTGCTCTAGAAGTATCATCAGCCTTTCCGTTATGTTTGCCAAGCTTCCTTCCACCTCTTTTACCTTCTCGTTGATCCTGCAGAGCACTGCGTCCGCTCTTTCAATAAATGCCTCCACCTTGTCGTCCCTTTCCTTCTGTTTCTCAATAAACTCCCTTACTGTCCTCAGCTCCTTAATGATGAAGTGGATCTTTCCTCCCAAAAGGGGTGACTCCTGTTGAGCTGGTGCAGTTACCCTTATCGGTGTTATGGGGGTAAGAGGTCGACTCCGGTGTTGCCTAACTTCATGGCAGGTTCGGGTTGACGGAGGGGTTTGGCTTGATGATGGTTCACCATCTTGGATGTAGTTTGCCTCCTCCGACGGTCCCTTGTGTCCATCTTCTCCTTCGAACTCTCTCCCAGATAGTTCAGCTTCTATATCATCCAGTCTCTTTGTGATCATTTTCCACGGAACCTCCTCGACAGCACGAACTTCCTTAGATCGGACACTCATTCCTCCTCCCTTTTACATTGAGTTTTCACTGAGGTTCTCACATACCTCCCAAATCCTTCTTTGGGGTACGTCCAGCAGATTTCCTTGACATGTTCCATCAATAAGTGCCTGGCTGATACAGTTAATTCCCTTATAGAAGTTGTTGACCTTGCCGAACAACGCGTAAGAGTGCATCGGGCACCTATCAAGTATATCCTTATATCTCTCCCATGCTTCGTAGAATGTTTCTCCATCCAGTTGGTTGATGTTCTGGATTTGGCTCTTCAGGTTGGACGTCTTCTTCAATGGGAAGTATCTGAGCATGAACTTGTTGTAAACCTCGTCCCATGTAGTCAAACTACCTGGCTGTAGTGAGATAAGCCAGCTCTTTCGCTTGTCCTTAAGGCAGCTAGGGAAGACTCTCCTTTTGAGTTGACATTTCATGAGCCCGTTCAATTGTATTTCTCCAACCACTGCATAGAATTCTCTCATAAAGTGCATCAGATCTTCAGCTGGGTTCCCGTAGAAGTGTGGTAACTGGTGCAGATGAGTTCCCTTCAGATCATATTCTCTCGCGATCCTCTCCAGATAGATGCTTGAGGTATGCGGTGTAAGTCTCGGCATAACATAGTCACACATGGGTCTGTCGTCTTCGTCTACCAATTCCACCCTTGCGTAGTTATCTCTTCTTCGGTTCTCATCTAACCTCAACCTTTCCTCGGCTATCCTTAGCCTTTCATGTTCCAGCTCTTCCCTTTCAGCTTGAATCTCAAGTCGAATCTTAAGTAGATGTTCAAGTTCAGAAGTATCGACATTCCCAGTTGGATTGTCGTTGCAGTTTTCTTCTCCACCCATGTTGCTGGATGCTTCCATTGTGGCAGTAAACAGTCTTCGCTTTCAAGATTATCTATGTCGTCATTAAGCGGTACTACTGGTGTTCCTGCACTTCTCCTGTCCTGCATAAAGACTAACAGACAAACCTTTGCAGATACGAATAGATAATACTAGAAAGATAATAAACAGAAATCTAAAGTTACTTGTTTTTATGTTTTTTAATAAGAAAATAAACTAATACTGGAAAGAAAATATTTTTGGATTTTTTTGCTGTGGAGATAGATTCTCACAGATTTTATGATTTTTTTTTGGGTTTATGCTATACGTATTAAAAAACAGTGCGTAAACTAAAAAGCAAAAGAAAGATTTTAACTTATCTCGGTCGGTCGAAACTTGCTTGAGCGGTTAAGTGTCCCCGGCAGCGGCGCCGAATTTTGATGTGCACTCAGAGATTTTTTTTCCGTTGTAGAACCTATAATCCCTAAATACAATCAAGATTAAATTTATAAGTCGGAAGTCCTCAAATCCACAGTTTATAGTGGAAAGTTAACTCGGGATGTCGTTCTCCACGGATAGCATAGGAACAAGCAAATAACGTTGTAATTGAATGCAGAAAGTTAAATAGTTGATCTCAGACAGAATAATTGAATTGCAGTGAAACCTAAATTGCTTTGTTGTAAATCAATGATGGACAGGCGTAAAGGTTCCCCAACCTCCCTCTGCTATGCTACTCCCAACTACTTAGAATCAAACAACGTATACTAGCCGTCTATTGGCAGCAAAGAAACATGCCAAAAGGATCAAGTCGTAGTTAATCCAGACAGCTTTACTCATACCAACAATGTGTTGTGTCACTCAACACACTATCTCGTCACGTTTTCAGACAAATCACACATGATAATATAAAGTCCGTTACCAAGTCGTAGTTAGTAAGGATTTCCCATGTAAAGAGTCGGACGAATAACGAACAAGCATGAATTACGTTTTAAAACTAGTTCATTAATATATCATGGTATATAAAGAAGTATCAAAAGTAGAGTTACGACGGTTCGCCTTTACAAAAGAAAGTTAGCTATGGAAATGAAAATAGTAGTGAAAAGAAAAAAAGAAAATTAAAAAAAAGCAAGGAAACCAATAAGAACCCAAAAAAGGAGAAAAATTTGGATCTGTTTAGTCACAAGAAAAATCTAGTGAAGAAAATTCTATAAAATTGGACAGGAAAAAGAAGAAAAAGAAAAAAGTTAACTAGATTCCTTCCTGGAACGTTATTTACTTTTTCAATGTAAATGGTGGGACGGTACTTTGGATGAAAAATTTAGTAATCTAAGAACATAAATCGAAATTTAGAGAAGAAAGGAAGAAGAAGCTTAGTCTTTGATGTCTTCGTGCTGCTGCTTCTAGGGTTTCCTCCTTTTGGGTGCCTGACGGCCACCGGTTTTGGGGTTTCACTTCCCCGAGGATTGGTTCTCTCTCAGGAGAGCTGCTTTGTGAGTTGTGTGTATTCTGAGACCCCTGAGGTCTTATTTATAGGTGAAATTTCGATCTCCAAACCGCCATTCTTCAATAAGGAAGGTTTAGGAAGGCGGGCCTCAGCCAGACTATGAGCTGCCGGGAGAAATAGAAGGCTGAATCTGATGCTTTGTGGACCCGATGGGGCCTTCTATGATCCCCTAGCGGCCGCCATCTGCGATCCCTGCAGATTCGAATATATTTCTTCTATTCTTCAAGTTCGGGCTTCGTAACTTCGTTTCATCAAAAAGTGGTCTTCTACAAAGTAGTTCCATCTTCAATTATCTTCGCATCGGTTGGTCGTATGACATATTTTGACTACTCGAACTCCGTACAACGGTCAATCCGGCGAGTTGCTTCCTTGTCCCGATTTGGCACAATTATGCCGTTTTGATGCCTGAAATCGTGCAAATCCTCAAAACCGCGATCATGACCTACATAAAACACGCAAAGTTGGTAATTGACCATAAAATGATAAAAATATTGCATCTAGGGTAAAAAACGAAGGTCTAAAAGTATGCTATATCGCACATTTCATTGTCACAACATCGAGCCTGGAATCTGACTTTGTAAGTAGAGAATTTGTGGGGAAAAAACTACAACAGTCTCAATTCATTTGACAGTATGTCCATGTCGAATGAGTCCGTCATACACAATGCTACAAATCCATTGATTTTAGATTATATGTGTTATGCTAAAATTGGAATGAGAGCAGAGCAAGATGGTTGTCACAGTGCACGGAATTGACATACGATCATTGTGTAACATATGAGAATATTATGGCTGTTGTTGATGGCCTCAATAGAAAAGTATTCTTCCTATACGACAATATGTCCCGCCTTGCCCGACCGATCAAACGGGCTTTGACCTGGTCAAATGCACTCTAGGCGCCAAGCTTAGGTATGAGATAATTATTAAATGGGCGTACATAAAAAGAAAAGAGAGACAACGATAGGTGGACAAATGGAGTATATTATACATAAATGTGCAGTAGAACATAAATGTTTAAAATGGAGAAACATGTATTAAGAAATGTTTAAAATTATTTTGTCATTGGTAATTTAACTTGGGTGCTAGAAATAGTTGTCCATAACTCTAATTATTTGAGCAAGTCCTAACTATGCTATGAATAACAATGCCAAAGATACAAAAATGTAAAAGGGAGAAAATGAAATGTGCATCATGGGTCGGGCCGACACTCGGCCTGGTTTTAACGGGCCATCGTCCGAGTATAAGTCCAGGCCTAGTCCATTGAAAAATGTTCGAGCCAAGTCGAGGCCTTACAAATCCGGACACTCCCCATTTATATCCCTATATGTCTGGTATGGAGGGACCCAAAAAAACCCTTTTTATAGACATTGTTTTTATGCGCTCAATAGGAGTTTGAGGGATTTCATGGACCGTCCATATGAGCCTTTTAGCTGGGTGGTGATTATCTTCGATAAGGACTTCAGATAGATTTACCCGTTGTTCCATAGGGAAGTACATATGATATTTTGGACGTCGATATCTGCTCCTCTTAGATATGAGATGCATGTGAGGTGTTTGAGCTGACAAAAAACATGAGATTGCAGGTAAGTGGCCCGTCATTTTAAAACTACCATGCGTACTTATTTTTTTATCTAACGTCCCAATCGATCCTACACAATCCATTTCATTATCATCAGAGATTAAATAGACAAGAATTTGTTGAGTGGGTGCAACGAGTCGGTGATGGGGTTGCAGGTGAACCTAATGACGATGAGGTTGATATCATGATCCTTAAAGACTTACTTATTCGAGAAGTATGTCATCCCGTTTGACCCATTGAAGGTAGCACATATCCATCATTGCTAGATCACTCAGTTGATCCATCACTTAAGGGCGCCATAGAGCGTGTCCTAGAGCGCATCAAGGCTAAAATAGCCAATTCAATACTTATCCGACCTTGGCTAGTCCGCCTTAAGGAAAACCTTCGATTCAATTAATGCGCTCAAGTCGATACACCTTTTATTTCGTCAGCCTATCTAGGTGCACGACTTCCGAACCTCACAAGAGGTCACATGGTCTCACCAAGTACCACACACTGTCAATTCTAGGATGCCAAACGGACCGGAAGAGATAAACTCGGACGCCACCTTAACAATAAGACCAAACATATACCTTTGGAACCAAAGATACTTAGAAGCGACTAGTGTCTCGGACCGTCCTTGAGCTACCTAGGAATAGACCAACTCAGCGAGATCGGATCATTCTAAAAAGGTCTCACGGACCCATCAGCAGAATAGTACTCGAGGAGTAAAGGACAAATTACCCTCTAGGCCTATCTAATTGTGTTGGACTTTTACATACTATTGGGCCATGGGCCAAGGGAGCATTGTTGTCAGAATCCTGAACATACACTTGGCATCATCTTATGAACCACTTCATAAGTACATGATAACTGCAAATATAGCACAAGGTCCAAGACCTTAAGTCAAGTCTTAAGTGATAAAGTTTCCAATATCATAACCTTCCTCATAACTACTACATTGAGAGCCTTCCTCTCTCTCTTGAGTAAAGTCTCTTTCCGATTTGACATCTAGCAAACCGGTTACCAACCAAAACCCCCCCCCCCCCCCCCACTTAGTCTTTTCAGGTGTTCCTGCTCGGACCAAGTCATCAGGTCGGACTTCAAGTTGGAGGCGGACCTTAGATTAGGGACTTGTAGTAGTTTAGTTAGTGTCTGAGGCTCAACCCCTCAGTATTTGGCGCCGTCTGTGGGAAACCTTACAAAAGGTTCCATGTTTAAGCTGAGCTGATGGCAAGAACGAGATGGACAGCACGGACCGATCTTTGCGGCATCGGACTCCACCTCCATGCGGATGCCCACCCAGAGAGGCGGAGGCCTTTGTATGGCGAAAGGCAGCTAAGGAAGGAGATATCCGGCGATGGACACAGCAAGCCCGTCCACCGATGTGGAAGAGATGTTCCATCCAGGGGAGTCCGTAATGTTCCTGAGAATGTTGTGCCTGAAAATCACGGAGAAGAGGCCGCTTAAGTTCCTCCAGTAGTGACACAAGGTCCTCCTCCAAGTCAGTACTTTACCATGCCAGATGGTCGTATAGTCCGCACTAGTAACCTCGGATTAAGTGAGAATCAATTTGGTCATTGCTCACGATAATCGAGGTTGTCTTGATCTAACAATGTCAACCCAGAAAGTCACTCCTCGATGGCTAATCCGAGCAAGCGAGCCCGCTCTATCAAGGAACGAGCAACGTCCGATCCAGCAGAGGTTGGGGAATCAGCTACCACATGAGGATTTGCGGAATCTCCTAGACAGGAGAGCCTCTACTTCCCAGGCTCGACGAGAAGGAAGCCTAAATGGGTAGAGAGCATATCAGGAAGACGGAAATAGGTAACCTAGAGCTCCACAACAGATACCTCCGCGGGCTAGAGATCACGTAGCAGAAACGATTCTACTGGTCCACTTAGATGAACTTCCCGCGGATGTAACAGTTCATCCAAGAATGGGAGAGATGATGAATGCGGAAGAAATCTATGCTCAACAAAAAGCCTTGGAAGCTCAGATTCTCAATCTCGGACACTTGGTGAAGGATCATGAGCAAATAGCTACTAGTGCACCGAATCCTTTGTGTGATGATATCATGAAAGAAAATTAAAGAAACAAGAGTTTGGATCAAGTGATTCCGAACTTGGAATACTACTACGGAGATACTTGTCTTGTGGGCCACTTGACAAGGTACAACAGCAAGATGGATTCCAAAGGGATGAGTGATAATACAAAAGCTCTCACTTTCTCATCCACTCTCTTCGGAATAGACATGGATTGGTACCTTTGCATTGCGAACAAGTCGATGAGATCCTATGCGGACCTCTCTTCCAAGTTCCTGAGACGATTTGGAAAGTCGAAAAGAAGGAAGCGGACTGTGGAGCACCTGGCAGAAGTTATACAAAGAGAACAGGAGGATCTTAGGACTTTCCTAGATTGCTTTAATGCGGAGGTCCTCCGAGTTGAATCTCACGATGATAAGGAGGCGAATTAGTCACATGCGCTAATACTTACAATCTGAGAACTCATGAAACTCTCTAGCGAAGTGAGAAGTGAAAAGCATTTGGATGATATTTGTGAAGAGGTAATGTCTGAGAGAAGAGTACGAAAGGAATGTTCGATGAGTTGGTTCGAAAGGAAAAGAGCGAGGAAGCAAACAGCGCCATGGAAAGTTCGATCCGAAGAAGGATTCTGAGATAAAGGTTTCAACGGGAAAGGAGTCCACCAAGAAGATATGCGTATTACACCCGTCTCAATAAATCAAGATCTGACATCTAAGCCACCATTATTGAGAAAAAGTTGGATGTTAAATGGCCAAGGCCGTCCCTCAATAACCGGAAGGGCAAGAATGCCAAAGGGTATTGCAAGTTTCACAAGAGTCGTGGCCATGGGGCAGACGATTGCATTCAACATAAAAGCGAGGTTGAGCACTTAATAAGAGAGGGAAAGTTGAAGGAGCACGTCTATACGGACGAATCATCCACCTCGGACAGATCACCACCAGTACAAGTATGATGATGATATTGAAATGGAGAATCTTCCATACAATGGAGTAATCAACACTATAGCAGGAGGTCCATTGAGGCGATAGCGAGGAATGCAAAGAGCAGACGACTCGAATCTGCGGAACAATGATAGATCTCTGTTGCTCCGGTGATCATGGAACCAACACTATATCCTTTGATGACAGTGAGATTACTCCTCCTACGGCAGGAGGTGAGGACATAGATGACCCAGATGTTCCACTGGTGGTTTCTTTAACCATAGCGACTTATCGGGTGAACAAGATCCTGGAGTTCCTCGAACATCATTGCCAAAAGAACACTAGATCAGATGAATCTGGGAAGAATTCGATATGAGAGAGTCAATACCTCCATATTAGGGTTTTGAGGAGGGCACCACCTCTAAGGCGTCATACTTCATGTATCATTGGGGACACATCTCGCGAGAGTGACACAATTGGTCCGTTTTGTAGTGCTGGATCGAACTTTTGACTACAATGCCATCTTTGGTCGTCCGGGGCTCAATCAATTCAGAGCTATACCTTCCACCCTCCATAATAGAATGAAGTTTCCAACTCCCTGCGGAATTGGAGAGGAAGTAGAAAACATCCGATAAGCTTGGGAGTGTTACATCATGTCTACCAGGAGAGCATCCGCTCCCGTGTTAGCAGTCTCCTTGACTTCTGATCCGCAGATTATTCTCCCTCCGAAAAAGGAGGATCCCAATATTGGAATAGGGAGTCAGAAGGACAAGTTTCCCAAAACAGCGCGGATTGAGCCTCATGAGACTCTCAAGGATGTTGAACTTGTTGTTGGAAGCCCGGACAAGAAGACTAGAATCGGAACGGGGATGAATGCGGAAGTGGAAATGAAGCTCATTGCTTGGAGTACTGACGACCTCAAGGGGATAGATCCAAGGGTTGTCGTTCACCGTCTGAACATGGACCCCTCGATTAAATATATCCGCCAGAAGAGAAAAGATTTTGGACCAATCAAGGATGCCATCATATCCGCGGATGTTGACCGGCTCATGAAGGCCTGACACATTGAAGAGGTCCACTATTCCGATTGGGTCTGAAACATGGTCCTAGTTGAGAAAACACCGGTTAAATGGCGGATGTGCAATGATTTCACCAGGCTGAATAAGTTTTGCCCAAAGGATCCATACCCTTTGCCACGGATTGATCAATTGGTTGATTCTATGGTCGTATGTGCGTTACTGAGTTTTATGGACGCGTATCAAGGCTTTTACTAGATTCGGATGGCCAAGGAGGATATTAAGAAAATAGCTTTCTTTGTTGCGGGAGGGGTGTATTGCTTTGAAGTGATGCCCTTCGGATTGAAAAACGTAGGAGCTACTTAACAACGGCTAGTAAATCAAATGGTCAAGGAAGAAATCAGCAAAACTATGGAGGTATACGTGGATGACATGCTCGTTAAAAGCAAAACTAAGGAACAACATATAGAGCACTTGAACAAATGCTTTGCTATCCTTAGGAAGTACGGAATGAAACTCAATCCGGAAAAGTGCACCTTTGGAGTAAAGGGTGGGAAGTTCCTAGGCTACATGGTCATAAAAAGGGGAATAAGTGCAAATCCTGAGAAGATAAAAGCCATCCTAGACCTGCCCCATCCGAAGAAACTCAATGAGGTACAACAGCTTATCGGACACCTCATGCCCTTAAGTCATTTTATTTCGCGATCCGCGGAGAAGAATCTTCCATTCTTCAAAATCCTCCGGAAAGGAGAGAACTTTGAGTGGCCTGCGGAATGTTCCGAGGTTTTTGAAAACTTGAAAAAGTACCTCCATTCCCCTCCACTGCCCTCCAAACCCGTAGAAGGAGAACCACTCTACCTCTACCTAGCCGTTACGGAAGAGGCAATGAGTTACATGTAATGCGGATCCGGGTTAATGATCACATGCCAATCTACTATCTTAGTAAAGCCGCTTGGGCGTGAACAAGATCGTAAAGATTGAGAAATTTGCATATGCTTTGTTTTACACATAAGCAATTAAAGCCCTATTTCAAATCTCATAAGATAGTGGTCTAACTACGGAACCTTTGAAATAGGTGGTTGAAAGCCGATCAATCTAGCGAAATACAACGATAGCTCAAGCGGCCAAAAAAGCTCAAGTTATTGACTTCCTGGCGGAGTACCACAAGCGAGTCGGAGAAAGTCTCGGATAAGCAGACATTTGAGTGCTTGATTACCAAGCGGATCAAGCGTAAAGTCGATTCATGACGATCAACCCAGATAACCTTGAAGATGCTCAATTCATCAATCAATCTCAGACTACGTCATGGGAGGAAACTCGGGTAAACCACATGTTCCTCCTTGATGATATCTCAAATGAATAAAAAACTGATAACTCCGACCAGGATACTTAGAAGGAGGAGGAACAAAGGTTAAAAATTCAGGAGCTTATAGAAGATCCCCGAACGAAGGCACCCACGATGTTTGGACATTGGAAGTGGATGGTTCATCCACGGAAGAGTGGGAGGCATTGGAATCTATCTTAAAAGCCACGATGGGCGGAACTTCGACTATGCAATATCTTTGGACTTCAAAGTTACAAACAATGGCTGAATATGAAGCCTTTGGTAGTGGGACTCGTGTAGCAAGTCCTACAAGTTGGAAACTCAATGCTTACACGGATTCACGGTTGGTTGAAGCCCATTTTACGTGCTTTACCACAAAAGGCCCTTGATGATCAAGTATCTTGAGCTCTTTGAAAGCAGCGGTGAGTCTCTTTGATGAGTTTACCCTGGAAAAATTTGATAGGGAATGGAATGAAAAAGCGGACACTCTGACAAAGTATGCGTCCGCAACAGCTACTTTGGATACGAGGAGAGTCATTCTACTCACTATTAGGAACTCATCCGTCATGAGTCTTACTCCGACCATTATAGTCCTTTGGAGCAGGGAAAAAATTGGATAACTGATATCTTTAGTTACCTCAAGGACGGATCATTACCTGCTGATCCAAAGGAGTCAAGGAACGTACAGTGCCGAGCAAACATGTATTTCATACTTGGGGAAGATTTGTATAAGAAATCCTTCGCCGGGGCCCATATGAGATGTTTGGATCCACAAGAAGCGAGGACGATGCTTGAAGAAATTCACGGTGCGTGGAAGTCGTCGGTGGGCGACTCTCCTCGAAAGATCATCCGACAAGGTTACTATTGGCCTACCATTGATAAGGATTCGCGATCTTTGCGGAGTTGTCACGATTATCGATACTATGCAGCGTCCCCAAGTCAGACACACCCTATGATTCCGTCAGTCATAGCATGTTCGTTTGATCAATGGGGAATCGATATTGTCGGACCTTTCCCAAGAAGCACTCAACAGAATAAATTCTTAATTGTAGTTGTGGAATATTTCACCAAATGGGTAGAAGCGGAAGCAATGGCCACTATCACGGAACGCCGTGTGCGGACCTTCATTTGGAAGAACATCATTTGTCGCTTTGGCTTACCGAGAATTCTTATCTCGGATAATTGTGCTCAATTTTGAAGCGGACTCAAGGAATGGTTGGCCTCTTTCAAGATTGAGTAACGCTTCACATCTGTCGGATATCCACAGGCTAATGGACAAGATGAATCCACGAACAAAACAATTGTTAAGATCCTGGAGAAGCGACTAAGGACCTCTCAGGATAGTTGGGCGAATGACCTAGATGGTGTACTCTGGGCTCACCGCACCACATCACGGACTGCAACTAGGGAGACCTCATTTGCTCTGGTTTATGGCACGGAAGCAGTCATACCAGCGGAGATTGCAGTCGAAACAATGAGGATCCAAGAATTCCATGATTTACGACGAGAAGCTCGGATCTATGACCTAGATATGCTAGAATAGAAGAGGGCGAGGCATTGGCTAATATCCATAGATATCAAGCAAGCGGCTCAGACTACAACAAAATATTCAAGCTAAAGATTTACTGGTGGAGACCTAGTGCTCCTTGAGTTGATATCTTGAGCAATATTGGGAAGCTCAAGCCTAAGTAGGAAGGACCACAAGATCGTTGGTGCGAGTGAATGGAAGTTATGAATTGGAGGGCGACACGGACACCCTCAAGCTTACATGGAATGCGAGAACCTTCAAAAGTTCTCGCTTAGGGTTTGTTGCACGGAACTCAAATCGTTGTTTTGACATTCGGGTTTAAACCATTTTATTCTGAAAAACTCCATCGATTATGTTTTGTTAACTCTTTTTCATTGGCCATACGACCCACAAGTTGTAATTGAATTCTGACAAATCAATACAAATTTCATCTTTCGATTCAAAACGAAATTTGATTATTTACATGGCAAAAAAGATTCTAACAACAATCTTGTTCGTACAAATAATCAAAGGTACACACAATCTCCTTTGTACGTGCTACGATCCGATATATCTATACGGATCCATACAATATCTACACTACAACGGAAATGCCTGTCCTATTCTCCGAGATATACCATAATTTCACCAAAGGATCCCTCAAGCAAAGGATCCATCAACACACCAACAACATCAATCCTTCCATAGACAACGAGTAGTGGGATGTACCTATAACACGAACAAATCAAGAATCAGTCTCCGGACATTAAGATTCTTCAAAACATCCATTCGTTTGAATCCAAAACATAGATCTGACACATTGATTGTATCATGACCCACCCGCCAGCAGCTCCTCGGATAGGACAAGCTCTTACCGGGTGGATCACACATACGACCGATGGGGTCGTCCGTTGGCTTACTCAGATCGGAAAATTTTCCAAGAACTACGTTTCCTAACAATAGATCTCGAGCAATCCATCCCTCTAGACCCATACCACTCTCAAACTCAAAACAATACATGCCGATTTGAGAGTGGGAGTCTCGAGGGAGACTAATCGAAATCGTCTTCCTATTGAGACCACTGGGTTCAAACTGCAAGATCAGTCCGAGCTTGAGAAAGAAGAAAGAAATTTTCAACAAAATGAAGATTAGAATCAGATTTATGCGATCAATGTAGTGGGAAACTCGGGTATTTATAGATAGGACGAACCAATCAGCGTCCGCCACGTAAGAAGATTGACGTCGACGACGGGCTTGGGCCATCCATAAGGGCCAAACAGTATTGGATCGTTTGGGCTTACCCATCTGATCATATTGAGCCCATATTTTTAATTTTCCTATAAAAGTATCCGAGTATTCACTCATCAACAAGTCCGACAAACTTCATTTGCGGAAACACCCGAAGGTTAAGCTTATCGAGTAGTCCGAAGATCAGCAAGTTAATAGTTTGTTGTCTTAGATCAAATGTCGTTCAAAGTGATCCGAGCTTGCAAGAGTTGTATATTTATGCAGACTGCTAAAACTACACATGTCATGACAGATCAAGGAAGCTTAGAAACTGAAGCATTGATATGATGGAAGAAAGATATTGTATTAAAAATACTATTAAAAGCCAAAAGGAGAATCAATGTATTTGGCGTCCGTGCCATCAAAAGTCAATATTCCAATATTACATCATTTCTACGGGGCATACCCCGGACTTTTCATTGAAGAGGGGGATGGCTTGGGCCGGCTTCATTAGTTCCAGCGGATTGGTGGAGGACGGATTGGCAGTTGAGGCGCCCGCGCGTGACTCAACAACGGCATTAAAGGAAGCCTTTATACTCTCGAACAGGTTAAAGCCCGCGTCACGGCCAACAATCCAGGAAGGCATGAAGTACCAATTCTTCAAGTAATTTATGTTGTCCTGGAATGGCATGAAGCAGACCTTCCCTAGAGCCTCCGGGAAACATTTAGGAAGTAAAGGTCCGCCGTTGTTAATCTCAATTTCACCTTCCTCGATGACCACCTCCGCGAACTCACATGCCGCCAACCGCTCATTCGGGACGATTTCCACTGGAATCTCCACTCCACTAGCGTCCGCGGACGGATCCAATCCTTCTCTCTTCCAATCAAAGTTCGGAGGCACCAACCCCTTTGCTTGCAATTGACCGATGGCGGATGAGAACCCCTCCAGGCGGAGAGCGTCGGCTTTATCCGCCATGAAGAACTTGAAGTCCGACTTCATAAAGTCATATGACTTCAAGCCGTGCGGTGGAGATCTTGAGGCGCATCCTTAGACTCAAGAACGACTTCATTGACTCATCAATGAAGTGTTCACCACTCCGTCGACTTTACTGCTCGGCTAGCCTTGACTTGGCGATGAGCGTGTCCTTCTTCTTCAATTAGGCCTCCACCCACTTGACCTTCTCCGCCTCCTCCGCCGATGCATCCAACGCCTTATGCAGATCCTCATCAATAGTGGCCCACTCACTGGCCTTCCATTGAATAGCCTTGATCATGCATCCGACCTACAAGTAGTCCGCACAGTCAGAAGTTATATTTCTAAAACAAAATCTGAAACCAAAGAAAGAAAACCACGCGGGAGTCACTTACCCTTTGATGCAGCTCGTGGATCTCTCCGACCCATTCAACCTCAGGGATTCCGCGACTCCGTTCATCCTCCGTGTCAAGGGCCGCTTGGTCGGATAACGGCAGAACAGTGGAGAAAAGCTACCTCTTCGATGCAGGAGAAGCATCCGAGTCGCGTTCCTTTTCTTGCGAGCGATGGCATCCGCATCAACACATCCAGCGGGCGCGACGGCAGAACCACCGGGCCGAAGTCCTTGAAGCACTTGGGGTTGGTGGCCTCGTATGATAGTACTATGGGTAGGAGAACCTTTGCCCTTGTCGAGCACCTCCAAGATCTGTGGATCTTCACCCGCCTTCTTTCGCCTCTCTTCTTCAGCAGCAAACAGGGCTGCATTTTTGTGGTCCGCCATAGGTAAACCCGTGGAAGTGTTAATAATCTTGGCCCTTTGGCCAGTGGTAAGCTCGAGTGCTTGCTGCTTCTTCTTTTTGCGGAGGGTCGACATTATGTACTCGAACCAGTAAGCTGCGGAAGGAACAAATGTTGTCAGAAACGGACCTATAAAAGCTACGAACAGCAGTCTTATATGACAATCGTACATGACACCTGAAAGACAGAAAGAAAACACGAATCCTAAAGAATCCTTACAGAAGTCGGTCTTCCCTCCGACCTCAACGACGTCAGTCAGTCCGCACAAGTAGGTCAGTGGCTGACAAATTAATCCGTGGAACGGATAAGTTGGTGAATTATTTTTCTTATGAATCTCGGCACCCATGGAGCCACATTTTTGGGAAGACTGCGCAAATCCGGAATGCTTGCCCTCAAAAATTTTGTGGGCAACCCCCACTACTCTCGTCTCCTCGCGGACTCCCTAGGCTTCAAAGCCATCCGCACGAAAATGTATTTCTCCCACCACTTCGCTCCGAGCGAGGAGATGGGATCAGAGATGAAGTTGTATGACTTCCTATTTACAAACGTGTAGAACAGGGGATTTCCCGGACTAAAGGTTACATTAAACAACTGTCGGAAGCTTTCAAAATTCACAGGCTGCCCCTTCTTCTCATAGAAAACCGCGAAGCAAATAAGGTTTCCCTAGGATTTGCGGATAACCTGGCTCGGACCTATCTCGATGTGATTCAAGATGTGCTTAAACTCGGAGGCAATGGGGACCTTCCATCCGCAGGAGAAAGCCGCTTCGTGCACACACATATATCCCGCTGGTAGATTGTAGAAGGTGTGCCCGGGCTCCGGAACCATGATTTCGACGGACTCAGGAATTTTCCACTTCCGCCTCAACTCCGGAATGTCCTCAGGCTTCACCTTGGACGGACATGTGGGAAGCAAACCGTCCACCTTGAGCTCACCGTACGGATCTACTATTATTCAATGACGTGACGAGGGAATTTAGTCCATGCCGCTTGAGCTCCACGACCAGCAGCAAAGGGCGGATTAGGATGCACGGGCACTTTAGGATGTAGAACAATCTGACGATTCTTCCGCCCAGAACGTCCCCGCGGACGAGCGGTTTGAGAGGCTTCCTCTTCTTCTTCCTCGTCATCCTCCTCTTCCTCTCCTTCTTCCTCCTCCTCCTCTTCAACTTCGTGTCTCCCGGATGTACTTAGATTGGTCGGACCTGTTTCCATTACAACACGGTCCTCCTCCCTAGCCTCGAACATCTCTGTATCATCCGCCTCACGACCGGTGTCGCCTTCCTGTTCTATCCGAGATACACTTCCAACAGCAGGCAAGCCACCATTGCCAATGGTTCGAGATTGGACTCGTACCCTTGTTCTCTCAACATTTCCTTGGTTACTCACCGCCTCATCCCGAGCAATGGCAGTGCCACGGATCCCATGCCCAGCATCTGAATCTCCGGACAAGATGACCTCCACAACGTCTGCATTATGTACTTCCACAGGAAGTCTGTTCTACAGAATCTCCAACTCCGGGTGGTCTGACGCGGACAAGGTTACCGTAACAGACTCGGAACCTTGGATTATTCCATCATCGTAGTCTTGAACTTCATGTTGGTTCTGACTATCGCTCCCGGACATCCTAGGGCACAAGGAAACGGATCAAAAACTGATGTTGTGGTCGTCCGAGAGTTCGTTTATGTATCATATTAAGTCCCATTGTCCGAAGAAACCCTACTTTATTAGGTGTTCCTATAGGTCTTTGTCTTTACCTATTGGCACCTGGCTTGGCACACAAGGTCGTGTCACAAGGCCATTCTACGTGCTAATTGGCACTGCTATCTACCCTACAAGGCACGGTAACAAGGATCTCAAGAAGCCTACTGGCACTATAATCTACCATATATGGCACATTCATAGGGCAAGGTTACAAGTCATATCTACAAACCGTTACCATACTTAACTACGGAAAGCATGCAATACTAAAGTCTCTAACATTCAAAATACGGAACATTACTTGGCCAAAAGACATCCTATCTATACAGCATGTGAGCATGGAAATTCAGCAGAGCATATGTACATCTGAAGCAGAAAAACATTCAGTCCAAATTTAAAGAAGACAAGATTTCCTTACTTGACAAGGTAACTGGAGAAAAGTGGACGGACGATGAAGCTTTGCTTGCTCTCCGAAAGTGACTTGCCTAGAATCTTGGATTGTTCACTGGAAAGTTTTGATCGCTCGGAAGATTGTTATTTGCTCGGATTGCTTAGGATTGCTCTGAATTCAATTTGGCTAAAGTGTGACAATGACAGATCTGGCAACTATTTATAGAGGGATAATTGGGGAAGATGGAGCGTCCCTTCAGTTGGATTTAGACCCCAGCCATTGATCATTTCAATCCAACGGTTGCATCGGTTCACATTTGGCGAAATTACATAACGCCCCATTTAATTTATTTTGAAAATTCTCCACTATCTCGGGATGCTCACCCATGGGATGGACAGACGACTTATTGGGCCTCTTGGATCACTATTCATCGTCCCAGGTGAACCATTTCACATATCCAGCCCAACGGATTACTTCCTATACACTCTTCCACAAGAGACTTCTTCAAATCCTAAAACTGTACTCGGATCTTGATATATCTCGGATACAAATACCTTTTACTTCTACAGTCCGTGATTTTTCCTATCCCGGATTGTAGAATGAAGGGGGGGGGGGGGGGGTGGGAGGGAGAGAGATATATTAATTTTCTGAAACACAGATATGGATTTTTAGCATGACAAGAAGGGATTTTCTCCCTCACATTTAATGATTCGGACACGCTCCTAAACACACTTGTTCCTTTACTCATAGTTCCACAACTATCTTCTACTAAATACTTGGAAACTAGGGGGACATATGTTGATACGGATATATGTCCAATCCATTAAGGGCGCCATAGAGCGTGACCTAGAGCACATCAAGGCTAAAATAGCCAATTCAGTATTTATCCGACCTTGGCTAGTCCGCCTTAAGGAAAACCTTCCAGGTCAATCTGTATGCTCAAGTCAATACACATTTTCAGCTGGTCCGACCTATCTAGGTGCACGACTTCCGAACCTGACAAGAGGTCACATGGTCTCACCAAGTACCACCTTTGTCGATCCTAGGATGCCAAACGGACCGGACGAGATAAACTCGGACGCCACCTTAACAATAAGACCAAACGTGTACACTGGAACCTCAAAGATACTTCCGAGTAGCTAGTGTCTCCGACCGTCACTTAGCTACCTAGGAACAGACCAACTCAACAAAGCTCGGATCATTCTAAAAAGGTCTCACACGGACCCATCAACGGGAATAGTACTCTGAGGAGCAGCAGGACCAATTTACCCTCCCAGGCCCATCTAATTATGTTGGACTTTTACATACTATTGGGCCATGGTCCAAGGGAGCATTGTTGTCCAAATCCTGAACATACACTTGGCATCATCTTATGAACCACTTCATAAGTACATGATAACTATAAATATAGCACAATGTCCAAGAACTTAAGGTAAATCTTAAGTGATAAAGTTTCCAATATCATAACCTTGTTCATAACTACTACATTGAGAGCCTTCCTCTCTCTCTCTCTTGAGTAAAGTCTCTTTCCGGTTTGACATCTAGCAAACCGGGTTACCTATCTAACCCCCCCCCCCCCCCTTAATCTTTTCAGGTGTTCCTGCTCGGACCAAGTCATCAGGTCGGACTTTGTTGGTCCAGATAACGGCAAAGTAAAAAGAGAGGGGGTGAAAATCTTTAAAACTTTTGTCGATAAACACGATTTCTCAGATATCTGTGAAGATTTCTGTTACTTAATTTCAGAGAGCGGAAGACTTTTCTATGATAAGTGCACGTGCTTAGCAAGATAGGTGTAAATACTTAGCAAAGTAAGTAGTGCAAGCAATAAAATGCAGAAAGTAAATAACACAAATCTTTTTATAGTGGTATCTGAAGGTGGCGTAATCCTTCAACTAATCTACTTCGGCCTTTCTTAGACCTAGAATCCACTAAGACAGATAAATGATGTAACCTTACAAATATCTTCTCTTGATTCCTAATCACACAAGGTTCCCAACCAAGTGTTCCCCCTGAGTTATTCCCCGGCTTTCACAGCCAAGTACTTCATGTACTCAGAAACCTCTTTCCTGGAGTTGTTCCTTAGTTTCCCAAACTAAGTACTTCTTGTACTCCACGCCAAGTAAGGTGTTGGTTAAGGTAGTTTGTCAGGTGAGCTTCTTTAATAACTTGTTCAGTTATGCAGATAGCTCTGAGAATCAAGTATACTTAATACACTTTGCAATGTATGGTATCTTGTTCTTTACTGACTCAAGTCTATGATAAATGTTCAAGAGAATGAATCTCAGATATCAAATCTTAATTCAACTCTTTCACAAATGGCAATGCTTGTTAAGGATCAGGACACTTAGAACTTTTGTGCTACTTAGAATCAAGAGCTTTGGTACATGAAAGCTTGAAGGTAAGTAGTGTGCTTGAGAGAGCTTGTGTCAGAGTATTCAATGTAAATTCAGTGTTCTAAGGTATAAGTTCTGTTTGTTTTCTCAAGCAGTCTAAGTGTTGATATTTATAGATGAATTTGAGTGCCGTTTGAATAGTATCCGTTAGGCTTAAATCAAATTCAAACTATTGATATCTGAGTATAGTATTGTAGTACGTTTGTCTTCTTCTTCAGAAGCTACCGTTTTTGTTGAGACATCTACATCGCATTTAATGCATTCTACTATACTTTGTCTGTAGTGCGATGGAACTATGCATGGTATCGAGATCTTTATCTGTCAGTTTCTCGATCTTTGTGCAAATTTTCAAGATATTATCACAACTCCAGATACCACTTGTTGAAACAACTTGTTATAAGATATTTCTTTTCAGAAACATAATTTATGTCCAAGGTATCTGAGTGTAGAAATCTGTGGGCACTTTCCTCGTCTCAAAAACCTTTTATTTCTCAGATATCTTTTGCAACACTGTTTCTTTAAAAACGCTTGTGTCTTCAAGATATCTGGTCATAGGTATCTGAAAATCTTTGTCTACAGCAATCTTGTGCAGTCTTCAAATCTTCAAATCCGTTGAACTTTTCCTGCTGGATGCCTTCTTCTTGGTCTTCTTCAGAAAATAAAAAATTACATTCAGAGACCTAACATCCTATACAAGATTTGCTAGACTATCATACTCAGTGAATTTCCTCTTTTACAGTGTTCAAGTGAACCAAGAGTACTAACCACCTTTCGTAGGTAAGATAAGTCATTAGGTTGCTGATCAAAATCTAAACAGATATTCCTAACAGACTTCAAGTTGGAGGCGGACCTTAGATTAGGGACTTGTAGTAGTTTAGTTAGTGTTTGAGGCTCAACCCCTCAACAAGTATTTTCATCATTGGGCTTTTCTTAGTTGATGAGGATCAATCAATTTATCATACCGAAAATGCCCATAGAATGTGTTGAATGTTTGTGCACGAATAGCATTTATAGGGAAAATGACTCTGAAAACGGTCTCAAAGATGATTTCTCTATAGAACTCCTCAACACCATTAACTGCTTTGGATTTTCTAACCATAAGATCATCCTAAAGGTTGGATGAATGATTATTTTGAGGTTGGGTGTATGATAATGCTTCTGAGAAATATTGATCAGACTTCTGAGTTGTGCAATGGTAAGAAGCATCCTCGAGGCAAAAATTATATATGCGATCAATGTTTTCATTCTGAGGATGATGATGAGCACATCAAACGAGACGAAGTCCCCTATCAATTTTGATAGGAGACAATCCCCCATATCAACCTGCTTTTCTATGACAATCTCTCTCACGAAGTTCCCTATCAATTTTATACAATTGATTCATTTCTTATCTTGAATATCGTTTACATGCCCCGTCGAGTATCGACGAATTCTATAATATAAATAATAAAAATTTCGGAAATTACCTAGAATTTTCTTAAATAAATTTGGAATTAATTGCAAAATTAGAAAATAATTCTGGGCTAAATTGAAAGTTTTTAAAAGACCCAGCAAAATAAATTTTGCAATTCAAGTCGCTGGTACAACACTAATTCTCAAAATGAAAGGTTTTGAGAATACAAAATCAAAGCTAAACTCCAAAAAAAATCGAATACAAGTCTTCTAAACATCCAATCTATGTTCTAAACATGTTAAATCAATCTAGAAACATTAGAGGTTGAACCCATCACCAAATCAAAGTTTGAGCTTTCTTGGCCCCCATTAAGGGCGGCCCGAAGCTTCTGTCAGCTAATCCAAAGAAACCTCATAGGAAATATAATCGATAGAGGGAAGATAGGAGCAAGATTAGAATAAACAGAATTTTGCAGATAAAGTTTGAGAAAGAAACTTCCGATTTACAAATATTTGGCCAAAAAAAGTGGAAAAAACAATCAACAATCATAGAAAAGGAAAATTATATTACATATTCGAATGAAGGGGATTTGTGGCTTCTTGATAGTTGCCAAACACTTACAGCTAAGTCTTGAAGTTCAAGCTTGCCGAATTCACCCGAAGCCCGGACGTCGTTGTATCGAGCTGTTTCTGTAAAAGGGTATTTTATAAAGTATATTTTTTAATTTCTTTTTCTAATTACAATAGTGTTTTAGAAAGAATGGGATAAGGGCTTGTTTGTTGTTGCATAAACTGGTAAGGCTTATAAGTTGGTCAATGAAAAAACAATTTATTGGACCCGGATGTAATTGTTCAACTAATGGGTATCCATCTGTGGGAAGGCAATCTTACGGGGGAGGGGTGTTGGAGGGCTCATTTATATTAATACTTCATTGGAACTCGAGCTCGAGTAATTTGTAATAAGCTCGAGCTCAGTTTGAAATCGAAAAAATAACGTGCTTTAACGAGCCTTATCTATCGAAAATATTTAAAATAAACATAAAAACTATAAATTTATTAAAATAATTAGTTTTAACGAGTTTATCGAGTCAAGTCGGACTCGAGTCGTTCCATAATTTAACATAATATGAGGCTTGAGCTCGCTCGTTTACTTTATCGAGCGAGTCGAGCTCGAACTTTAACAAGTCGAGCCGAGCCGAGCTATCGTTAAGAGTCACTCTCGTAACAATTCCAACTCCAATAAGCTACATGTCTGCTACAACGTCTGTTTCATTACTTACGTAATTAATTTTGATTACACAAGTTTTCCAGATCATTTGTAACTAAAAGATAATCTTAATTGCACTACTAGTACAGACCAGTCTCGAATCCACATCAACCTACTTTCTCTGTTTAATTAATCTAAATATCATAATTTTTTTTAAACAAGAAAACTACTCCTATTTAACGTATAGTTACTTCAGCACCCCAATGTAGAATCCAATGTTTTTTGACCAAGAGTGGATATGTATGTTTTCTGACCAAGAGTGGATATGTATGTTTTCAATGCTGTCCTATTTAACGTATAGTTACTTCAGCACCCCAATATTGAAGAATGTGGTGGCTAGCTTCACATTAAAAAATTTAATAAGAGTCTGAATTTGCACTATGAAATAAAATTTTGTGCGGCTTAACGAGCATCAATAAGGCAATAACAGGTGTCATGGAAAAATATGTGATAGTTCAAGTAGGCGCAAAAGTGTCACTCCATACTCCGGAAATTCAATTAATTTTCTTTAACTTCCATTACATACGTTCCATTTATAATAGTTTTGTTCAATATCCCTCTTACCTTGTACCACATTACAAATTATCTTTTTATCATAATACATCTCACAAATAACTTTTCTAATACGTATTTCTTAATGGATCGTACAGAGTAATAATGTAATGTGCCAGAGTGTCGAGTTAAGTTTCACAGAGTTTAAAGGGATTGAAAACTCTACTTATACTAATAAAGTGCACTTTTTTTTTCGGAAATCAATTAATGAAAACTCTAGAGTTAAACCTGCATGCTCTGGGGCAATCTTATGATGGGTGACTAACTGGGAAGTCTCTCGATTCACGCACAAGTGAGGACAAAATGCAAGGGGAAAGTACTTGTATTGATACAGTGGACCAACATATCACCGGAGCTACATGAATGTAAATGTATTGAAGGTTTGACTCTATCGATTAGTAGTCGTATAAATAATTTCCATTATGAATTCCCATAACACATACAATCTTTCATCATTTATTAAAATATTCTTTCCGTTCATTTTAAAACTTTTTATTTTAATATTCTGTGGTAAGTAAATTTTCGTTATATAATTATATTAAACTACTTACTATTATAGTTTTGAAGTAACTTGTACTCCCTCCGTTCTAGACCAAATGTCCCATTTTGACTTTTTGCAGTCAACATTTTTCAATTTTGCCTACGATTTAATTTTAAACCGTAAATGTAAAATGTTCAATTAAATCATATAATGAAACTTTACTTCAAAAAGTTTAATTATATAATTTAATATAACATTTTACATGTGATTTAAGATTAAATCGTAGTCAAAGTTGAAAAATATTGACGGTAAAAATCGAATGATCATTGATGCGGAATGGAGGGACTAGTAAAAGTCGAATAAAGTTGAATCTTCAAAGTTAAAGTGATAAGTTTTTTTTATATGGAGTGAGACAATTATGTTGGGCACAATTTTAAAGGAAAATGTATAAAAGTATATATGTGGTCCCAGAATATGTGGTGAAGAATGAGTAATGAGATATTAATTGAGTGGAAAAGTAAATGTGGATCCAAAGATGTGTGGTTAAAAATAAATTTAATTATAAAAGTAATTTTCATAAAAGAAAATGTAATATTTTCAGTGAAACGCATAAAATGAAAATTATTATACTTTTAGTGAAACGGATGGAGTATTATGTTTTGGATGCTTAGTTTGACTCATGAGAATAAACCTCCAAAGACATTTAGAAATTAAAATAAAAAAAAAAGCAAGAAAGAACTTGTATGGTGGATGTGGCATTGTAAAGTACTAAAATCCTAGTGGTTGTTTGGCTGCTGGTTTAAAACAATAAAACTTGGTTAAAACACCTAAAAATATTTATTTTAACCTGTTTTTTTTTTTATTTTAATCGCTATCCAAACAGCCTGCTACACTTCGTGGAACGTGGAATGTCAAATCTCCAACTCATGCGCATTATATCTTTTGGGGATGATACCCGGAAACTTCGGAATATTAAGACATTATTTGGTACTCTCTCCGTCCCGTGTCCGCCCCGTGAATCTAGTTCGGTTTATTTTCGGCATTTTTTTAAGAAATTCAATTGTTTATTGTTTGTTGTTGGGGAGAGAAATGATAAAGAATTGAGAAAGTATGAGAGATAAGATATATAATGATAAAAAATGAAAAAAATATAAGAGAGATATTTAAGTTAGTAAGAGTTAATTGGGCATACTTTTTTGCTGTTTTTGTAATCGGACTATATTTATGGGACAACAATATAAGGAATACTGGACTAGATTCATGGGACGGAAAGAGTATATAGTTGCAATTGTAAGACAGGTGGAAATTTGCCTAAAATATTAGATGCTTTTAATTTAGTTTTACAAATTTCAGTTCTTGGTCAAATATATACAATAAAAACTCTATATAGTCATATCGTTGAGATCGAAAGAATAATTCATATAGCGAGTTTATTCCTAACAAGAGTTTTGTGTTAAGAAAATACTATTTTTTTTCTAAATAAAAACCACATTCATTACTTAAATTAAATGTTACTACTATATTTCTTGTATAAAATTACTAAAGTATACTCCCTCCGTTTCATAGATTTCTTTCCATTTTTCCATTTTAGGCGTTCATTAAAACTTTCCTTTTATGGAAACCCACTATCTCCATTATTAATATTTTAATCTCTCTCTTTCATACTTTTTCAATTCTCTTTCTTACTTTTTACTATACACTTACTACTTCATCTATATAAACCCATTTTTTACACAAATTTCTTAAAATTTGTGCAAAAACAAAATGGAAAGAAATTGGTGGAATGGAGGGAGTACTATTTAATTTTTATTATGTATATTTTGAAAAAATATATATAAAATATTAAAAAATAAGTAAAAATATCTATTAGACAAGAAGCGGAGGGGGATAACAAATTGTGTATGTTTAAACTTAGACCAAATCATCACATGAATTAGACAGAAGAGGGGGATAATTCGGAAGACGATAGCACAAAAGTAGCAGAAGTTTCATGCCAATAAACTTTGAACCTACTTGACAAGTTAAAGATAATTTAGGTGGAACAAGAAGGTTCTTATATAGATCAACTACTAATTACACGTAAGCTAATGATGTCCTTATCACTCAAAAGTTTAAGTCACTATCATAGACAACTTTAGATAAGTATTTTGAATCAAAAATTTCATACAATGAAAAATATATATATATAATTATTTTTATCGAATATTAAGTCATTTATTACTATAAGGGGGCATAATAACTTAAAACGGGACCTGAAAATGCCATAAAATATTACAATGTGAAGTTTGTTCTTATTTATAACTGGTTTCAAATTGATATCGGAATTTTTTTTTACTATAACTCTATGTGTAGTTTATTCTTTTATAGTGTATTTCGCTAGAGTTTTTACGGTAGTGCATAAGCTACCAACTTAATTACACTTTATTTAAGTAAACAAAGACCTACTATTGGCACCATATTCTGACACAACGTAACATTCAGAAATGGAGTCTCCATTCAGGGCAGACATACTAAAAGGCAAAGTCGCTCTACTGACAGGAGGCGGGTCGGGAATCGGGTTTGAAATATCGACCCAACTGGGCAAACATGGAGCCTCCATTGCAATCATGGGCCGTCGCAAAAACGTCCTTGACGAGGCGGTTTTAGCCCTGCAATCTCAGGGCATATCCGTAAGTTTTCTGATTAACAATCATATTCTTTCTATTCACAATATTTAACATGAGACGACTCAACAGTTCTCGTTAATGTTTTTCACAGGCAGCTGGGTTCCAAGGTGATGTCAGGAAACGGGAAGATGCGCGGAGAGTGATCGAAGCGACTGTGAAGGAATTCGGAAAGCTCGACATTCTTGTCAATAATGCTGCTGGAAATTTTCTTGTGGCAGCTGAAGATCTCTCTCCTAATGGTTTCAAAACAGGTTTAATTTTGTACTTTCTTCTTTAGATCATCTGTCTCATAATATGAGTTCTAAAATACAGTAAAGAAAGGCTTTCAGTACAATTTTTGAATATGGATGGGTGAGACCACCGAAGGCAAGACCGGGATATAACGAACCGATGGATGGTAATTCCAAATTAAAAAGTCAAAACAATCTTTATTTTTCCTATAAGCATTTTTGACTTTTCTATCTTTACAAATTAGCACTTTAAAAGTATCCCACTTTCAATTTCCGTCAAGAGTAAGTTTATAATCTCTTGTATGCTAGTTATATTGAGTTGATTGAGTGATCTTTGATTATGTAATGATAAACGATATATATTAGTTGTTGATTTAATACGATTGTAATTATAGTGATTTTTTAAAAGAAATTTACTCAAACATTACATTTTTCACTGACATTGTCACCAACATTTTAATTTGGATCCAATTGTTAAGATCAATCATTAGAGGACTTTGATGATAAGTTGGTGTTACAATTACAGGACTTTGATGAGAAGTTGATGTTTGTTTAAGACAAAGTGAATAATATTGTAGCTAGTCGAATGGTCTGGTGATAATGTCGGCATATCAATTCAAATTTAATTTGTGATGATAGTTTTCTGTGACGAATTAATTATATAAACATTTTACTCGAACATTAATATTAATAGTTTTATTGACATTACCAACAACTAGTAAAACGGGATGACAATCAAGGAAAAATCAGGTTAATATATGTGTTTTTAATTAGATTTTTACGAGATTTTAATCGTTACTTAAATAGTGACTAAACACTAACTTAGGATATTTAAAACTATAGTAGCTAATTAACTTGAAGTACAATAATATCCGAAATCATTTTTGCAGTGATGGATATCGACACTGTTGGGACATACACAATGTGTCACGAAGCACTCAATTATCTTAAAAAAGACGGACCTGGAAAAACTGCATCCTCTTTGGGAGGATTTATACTCAACATAAGTGCCACTTTGCACTACACCGCAGCGTGGTATCAAGTCCATCTATGTGCCGCAAAGGTTTCTTCAAAATATCTTTATTAGTGTCACATTTCTTATGCTCATCATAAACTATAAGGATTCTTAGTAACACTTTTTTCCCAACATTTTCGTCTTGCTCCAGGCAGGTGTTGACGCTATAACAAGATCATTAGCCCTAGAATGGGGTGCGGATTTTGATATCAGAGTTAACAGTATCGCTCCAGGACCTATAGGAGGTACTGCTGGCATGAGTAAACTTTTACTTTCCGAGAAGGCTAAAGAATACGAGCCTCTTTTTCGGGTTGGTCAGAAGTGGGACATTGCAATGGCTGCTGTTTACCTTTCCTCAGATGCTGGTTAGGCCAATTTTACACTATTGTTCGTTCAGTTACATTGTGAATTTCGGTAAACATAACTAAATGACGATCTTAATTTTTTATGTATGAAGGTAAGTATGTAAACGGAGCCACATTGCCCGTGGATGGAGGATTATGGCTAAGCAAACCTCGTCATCTATCCAAGGATGGGGTCAAACAGTTATCGCGGGCAGTGGAGAAGAAGTCACGGGCATCGCCAACTGGGGTTCCGACCAGCAAACTTTAGAGTGTCTTACTGTCTTTGTACTAAGAACAAATTACTATGAAGCAGCTGAGAATTTAAGTTGTCCTAACTACAAAAGCTGAACTTAATTCAAAGTTATAGTGAGGGATACATCATACATGTCTGCTAATGCCACAAGTTAATAAAAGCAGTTTTTTTTTTTTTTGCAACATTTTATTAGTATTATTTTATATAAAAAGCCAAGGGTTATTTACGTACATACCCTTGTATAATGGTGAAATTACACATAAATTCAGTCCAAATCATTGTGTAACATATTGATCCCCTGCCGTTAATTATTTCCGTCAAAAGTTAGTCATACCGTTAAAAGTCAAAGTCAACTGAGAAAAAGTATTTATAACGTCATTAAACAATTTTATGACGTCATAATCAGAATTTGAATTTCCAAAAGTACCTCGAGGGGGTTTAAAAGTAAAGTACCATGGGGGGTTTGAAAGTAAAGTTTTTTAATATAACCAAAATTGAGAATAAAATGTAAAATGAAATAGAATGGTGTTTTGTTGCTTATATGTTTGTTATTTCTTGTGATTTTGGCACGAAAAAAATGGATATGAAAAGTGGCAAAAAATAACATGAAATGAGAATGCACCAATTTAAATTGCTTATATGAACTTTCACATGACTATTGTCTAATTTTTATTAATACAACCATGTCAGATACACTTGATACCTTAAGGAATATATATGCACCAACTTCGCCTTCTCAATGAACTTCCACCTAACTTCTATTTATATATTTTTATTATCTATCTGATCTCGTATGGATTAATAGTCTGGTAATCTTTATGTACTAAAAATATACCAATTTGACATTCTTATATGAACTTCCATAAAATTATTGTCTAAATATTTTTATTACTTATACCCCCCTCCCAGATACACTATATACTTTATGGGATAAAATGCATCAATTTCGTTTTCTTATATGAATTCTCACATGACTATTGTCTAAATATTTCAGATTCATATTAAAATGACAAGAAACAAACAACATATAAATAACAAACACTATTCCATTTAATTTTACATTGTAATCTCAGCCTTGGTTCATATTAAAAACTTTACTTTGAACCCCCCGATGATATTTTACATTTAAACCCCCTGGGTTACTTTTGGAAATCCAAATTCTGATTATGACGTCATAAAATTGTTTAATAGCGTTATAAATATTTTCTCGATTGACTTTGACTTTAACGGTTTGACTAACTTTTGACGGAAATCATTAACGTTTGGTGGTCTATATGTTACACAGTGATTATTTGGACTAGGTTTATGTTTAATTTTACCATTATAGAGGGGTGAGGGGGTGTGTACATAAATATCCCAAAAGCTAATGAAGTGAAGTAGTGCCCCTTTTGATTTCGTCGCAAAAACATCAAACCTTTTTCATCTATTTGTTTTTCGAACAATAATAATCTTTGTTCAATTGAAGTAGCCAGACAAGAAATCCAGAGTATAGGCAGGTACAATTCAAAAGGGCAAAATACAAAGGCATTCACAATTTGAAAAACTACATTTACACTTTAGTGAAGCTAATATTCACTAGCCAATGGCCTGTCGATACTCGACCGGGTATGGAGACAAAATTCAAAAAATAGAAAATTAATAAATCATACGTAACATGTCCAAGTTGACAAACAATTTAAAGCTAAAATGTGAGAAAGATTATGATGTAATCGTTTGAAGCCTTCAACATTGCGTCGAAAGTCATGTATAACTGTAAAAATTCACAATAATTAAATTAGTTAGATTGAACTGTAACTTATAAAAAAAACTTAGTCGGCACTATAATAACCTGATAATTTTTACTCACATAAAAATATTACCTCAAAATTTGTCAAACACTTCTTTGTAGACCACATTCCTTGTCGTGTCATAAGTATTACCCTCTTCGTCACAAATCAATACTTTCAATCACTTCATGCTGGTAACTCTCGATAAAGCAACATATAACTGGCCATGACTGAATACGGGTGAGGGGAGGTAGAGGCCAACGTGTGCGAGAGATTGTCCCTGACTCTTATTTATATATGGTCATAGTAAAGCAGACGGATATGGGAAACTGTCTCCTATCAAAATTGATAGGGAACTTTGTCTCGTCCGACGGACTCATCAACATCCTGGGAATGAAAACGTATTTTCCTGCATTGATACCAAATATCATCTTTAGCCGATGATGTGCTTTCCAAGATTAGTAACTATATATCGACGCATGCCATTACAACTTCGAGCTGGTCAATATTTCTCAGAAGCATTATCATGCACCCAACCTTCAGAACAATCCTATGGTGAGGTAGACCAGAGCAATTAATGCTGTTGAGAATTCTACCGTGTAAATCTCATCGAGACCGTTATCAAAGTCATCTTCCCTACCAATGCTTCAACACTATCCCCGTGCATTTTCGACATGAAAAACTGATTTATCTCATCAACTAATTCATTAATTTGTAGGTGCAAGGATAACCCGATGATGAAAATATTCCGGGTCAAGTGATGTATCGGCTAAGTGCTCCAACAATGAAGGGTATGTACTATCGACTATGGTCGAAATGGAATGACTTACTTCTCGAAGAAGTAAATCTTCGGGGATCTTGATATCAACCTCGCCGTCATTAGGTTCACCGGCAATGCCATCATCGACTTGCAGTATCCACTCAGCAAATTCTTTAGTCTCCTGAATCTCGGAAGATGACGAACCGGACTGTGTAGCAATAAATTGGACGTTAAAAAAACATAAGTTCAACATGAAATACGTATAAGGATACCATATAAATCCTAGATTAGTTATCTGCAATCGGATGGTTGGCAAAGTAAGGAGTGGGCGCAGCTTGTGTGGAACAGATGGGCGCCGACCAAAATCAATTGTTTTATTTAGAGACTTATCCTGGATCGACTTCCTACACGGCCGAACTTAAAAAGAAGACACATTCTGAATGAAGAGGAAGAAGTTTGGTGTCCTTTATGTGAGGATAATAAAGAAGAAACAGTTCCTCATTTGTTTCTGGAATGTACTTTTGCGAAAAAGGTTCGAAAACTGGTTGCGCTTTGGACAGGTACTGACCTAAATTTTTCTAATGAGGTGCTGGTGTCTATGTCTAATTTTTCAAAGAAGGTGTCAAGAAAAAAGAGAGAGATTTGGATGTTATTCTGGCATGGAGCAGTTTGGTATATTTGGAAAGCACGAAATCAAGAAATTTTTTATGGCAGTAAATTTTCTACTGAGGAGACTTTTGAGTCCTTAAGATTTAATCTGTGGACTTGGTTCAAAGAGAAATATTTGATTTTTCCGGGTTATAAGCAGACAGATTGGGACAGATTCCTGAGTGAAATTTTGCAACTGGATTTTAGTTGATGCTCAGGATTTCATTGGCAAGATGGAAAGACTGTATGTGCTTTGTCTTCAGCAAGTTAAGGCATTTGTGACATTTTGCTGTGTTCTGAGTTTTTCGACTGAGCTGGTTTGCAGTTTTGTGTGTTGTGCCTTTTGCTGGTTTTTGTCGATGGATCGTGGGATTTTTACCTTTTCTGGTACACCCACTGTTCGAGGTTTTCCGATCGACCTTTTGGACATCATCACCCTTTGTTGCTCGGATGGCGGCAAAGTAAAAAAGGCTATTTGAGGGGGTGAATAGTCTTTTAAAACTTTTGTCGATAAACGGTTTCTCGAAACTGAGGTTTCGATACTTAAATCGAGCGGAAGACTTTAAGATAGGTAAGTGCGAAACAATAAGTATGTGTGTGTGCTTTTGAAATGTAAATCTGAAAGATAAATGACACAGAAGTATAGTTGTATACGGAGGTGGCGTAATCCTCCAACTAATCCACTTGGTCTTTACGGGACCTAGAATTCACTAGAACAGATAATTGAGTTCACCTTACAATAATCCTATTCTAAGATTCTTAAACAAATGGTTCCCAACCAATTATTCCCCAGGTTATTCCCGACTCCTAGAGCTAAGTACTTCCTCTACTCGAGATAACCTTGGAGTTATTCCTTGATTTTCCAAATCAAGTACTTCCTCTACTCACGCCTTGATGGTGTTGGTTATAAGGTTTGTCGAGAGGCTTCTCGTATAACTTTTCAATTATGTTTTCGGAGAGCACAATAGAACAAGACTACTTAATACACTTGTTAGGTGGATGGCGATGCACTCTTCGGACCCAGTAATTGATGTCCGTTACGGAGAATGAGCTTGAAATGGTATCGATAGTTCGACTCTTTCACGAATAACAATCTCTTGTTAAGGTTAGGACAACTTAGAACAACTAGTGATTCTTGAGCAACATAAAGCTTTCGAGAAGGGTATTAAAGTGCTTGAGAGAATACTTTGCTTGATGGTAAGTTTGCAAGATAGAGCGTTCTAAGGTGTATTTCTCAGCATTTAAGTGTGTGATATATATAGATGAATTTGAGAGTTGTTGGAATGATATCCGTTAGACACAATTCAAATTCAGTCCATACTTATCTTGAAATGAGTACTCAGAAGTCCTTGTCTCATGTCTCGAGAGGAGGTGCTTGATGACTTTTAATTAATGCACTTGTACTATTTCTTGTCCTGTGGTCTTCAACGGATACATGAGCCTTTCTGATGGCTTGCATGCTCCATACTCATGATGTAATAGTCCAGAATCATATTTCAAAAGTAAGTAAATACACTTAAGAAAGGATTAAGGACATAGTCTTTCTGAGTTAGACTAAACCTTGATGTCTTCATAAATCTTGTGCAATCTTCAGAAAAGTTCCATTGCTAGGATTGATCTTCATGGTCTTCTGGAAATAAAAATTACACTCAGAGACCTATAATCCTAATACAAGATTTACTAGACTAATCATACTCAGTGATTTCCTCTTTTACAATGTTCAAGTGAACCAAGAGTACTTAATCACCTTTCTGGCTAAGATAAGAACATGTGATGAGTGATCAAAATACTATGAGATATTCTAACAAATTTCCCCCCTTTTGATCAGTCATCCATGACTATCTTTTAAGTCCTATTCTGATTTGTAATCACGGAAGAAAACAATCCACCACTTAATCATTTCAAATGATATTCAATTTTAGTTGAATTAAGTGCGAGAAAGTAAACATCAACCAAATCACAAGAAGTGATCTTTCTTTGATAAGTTGTCATCTATTAGAATGTATCAAAGTATGATCTTCAAATAGAGTGCGATTTACGAATAAGATGCAACTTTTACGGATAGAGAAATTGAAACAATCGGCAAGATTACAAAAGTAACAAAACATACTAAGTAAATTAGAACAAAGGAGAATCCGAGCTCGAGAGTATTCTAATGTTACTAGTCTTCAAGTCTTCAGAAATGCAACTTAGGTTCAGATACCTCAAGTTCTTTAGCACCCTTTCTGGATCAACATGATCATCCACTTTTCCGCATTCTTGGACATAGTCATAAAGAATCCTTCTGACAGAGAGCTCTGTCTTTCTGGATAAGTCACATATTTCATGGTAACTCTTGCCAAGCTTGTGATTCTTCTGCAGAAAGTGTTTGACCCAGAAGTACTTCCCCCAGACCCAGGAGTGGTCTATATGCAGCTGAGATAGGTGGAAATACTTGTATATTTCTTCCAGATAGTGTATATCATCTAGGTATTCATCCAATGTCATATAGAATGACTCATAGGTTGGAACACCTAGTTTGTTCTGCCTGCTATAGCTACCATCCAGTTTTCTTGCCTTGTGTACATCATCAGGCTTTGGGTAAGGACAGGCAAAAGAAAGATCCATCTTTCTGGCTTCATTCCTCTTTACTACTTCAAAGTTTAGCCAGGCATGAAGGTGCTCAGGTTTTAGCAATTCTGGCTTGCCTTCTCTCCATTTCAGGATCTGGTTGAGGATGGGAGTTGGAAACTTATCATTGACAAGTAGATGTTGTAGTTCCAGAATCTAATACCCTCTCTTGTTCAAAATGCACCTATATGAAGACTCTTCATTACTAGTCTTCACATACTCAATGTGGGCATCAGTTGGCCTTTCTTGATGAGTTTCTCTGTTTACTCTGCCAAACTGGGAATCCCTTCTTGCCTTTCTGTTAGGTGGCCTTCTGTCAGGAGATCCTCTAACCCTTTATTCACCTTGGGCCTTGAAATTTGTCTTTGGTGGATGTTCCTTGTATTGACTTGGTATTTCCAGAAGGAGTTCTGGCTGCCAAAGGCCTTGCTGCCAGAGGAGGTTGTGAAGTGCTTGCTTGCCTTCTTTTCTTGTGGATTGGATGCTCATCTGTATCAGATTCATCCTCATCATCATTGTGGTTCAAGTTGTGAGGCTTGCAGCTTTCTTGACCTCTTACCTCTCCTTCTTCTTGGTCTTCTCCTTCTTCAGGATTATTCTGGTTGTTCCCATCTGAGATCCTAAGGGACTTGGTTCCCCTAGTAACCATACTTCTCAGCCTTTTGGCTGGTTGATCTGGAAAAACTTCTTCAGCAGGGGCATCTCCAGTGTCCTTGATGACTAATTGACTTGGGGAGGGAGGAATTGATTGTTTTCTTTTTCTTCCTCTGCCTTTCTGAGGCATCTCTTCTTCCCCCTTAGTCATGAATGACTGACTCATGATAGCATAAGATTCAGAGCGTGATTCAAAGTTTTTCTGGAGGTTGTTGTGCACCTGACGGTTCTTGGATTTCTTTCTTCAAGTCCTTGTTTTGCCTAACCAATTCTTGCTCTTTTACTGAGCTCTTCAAGAGGCCTTAGAATAGCATCTGCTTGTTGAGTAGCATGGATGGCTTCATTAGTGCTAGGTTGGCATTGTTGCGTCTTCTTCCACGATCAAAGCTAGATCTTTCGAGAGGGCTATCTTTGGTTGCTCTGTTTAACAATCGTGACCAAATCTTTCATCTCTTAGGGAATTTGGTAGGACTTGAGTGTCTTGAGCAACAAGTCATCTCTTAGTTCGAAAACACTTGTTCTAGACACATGCTCATCACTTCTTGATGCACCTGGAGCAGAAAATAGTTGAGGAGCCAGAAGGGCTAACTTTTCCTTAGTGATAAGTCTCTCATCCTCTTCTGGGGTGATCAAGTTTTCTTGGATTGTTTGCAGATTGGCAATCTTCTTCTGTTTTCCATTAAGTGTGCTGGCCTTCTGAGAAGATGTAGAAGGTCTTTCTGATGCCGCCTCAGCATCTTGTGCTTCTTCATCAACAATACGCATGGCATCAATTTCAGCTGCGGTAATGTTGATCTTTCTTTCCAAACTTCTTTGCTCATCCAGAAGGGCCAATTCTTTAGCATTAGCTTCTCTGAGCTTTTGAATCTTGGCTTCCTTCTCATCAACTTGTGCTTGGCACTCTAAGTTGATTCTCTTCTCTTCTTCAACCACATGCAGGTTGTTCAATCACGAACTCGGTAGTGAGATTTCTTCAATTATGTCTTGCTGATCGGCCTGTTGGGTATTCTGATGAGACTTTGGGGGCGATGATGATGAGGCTCTCTGAGCAGTTGAAGGAGTAGCCTTTTCTCCACTTGCTTTGCTAGTTTTCAGAATCCCGCCTTGTCCAGGTTGGGGATCATCATTCTGATCATCATCATCATCATCATCATCATCATCATCCTTTTTCTTGTTTTCTTGACTTAGATGCTCAGGAGAGGGTTCTTGGTAATCGTTCTCGTCCATCTCCTCTTCATCTTCTGAAACCAGGTTGATCACATTTGGGAATGTACTCATCCTCCCATTAACTTCTTCTTGCTCAGCTGGATAAGTAGTGAGCTTGCTGGGGAAGGCAGGATGGGTCACCATCTGCTCTTGGGTTTGAGCATCTACAGCTTGGAAATCTGCTATGAGTCTTCGTGCCACTTCATTTATGAAGGTATCATCCATCAGAGTGGCAAAGGAGTAAGACTCTGTGGGAAACATATCATGGATATGATCTTCCAGATTGAATGCTATGGCCCTCTTCTCTGGGATGTCAATTACTCTTGCAACTTCAGAAAGGTCGGCCTTTCTGAGTTTCTGCCATTGTCTGAAGCACTTTAGATGTTTCTTGAGAGTGTGCTTCTGGAAGGCTTGGAGTAAATTGATTGGCACTAGACTTTGATTTCATAGACCTCAGATATTTTGCTTGAGTAGAAGTCTGATCCTCAGCATCCTTTCTTTCTGCTTGAACCTGAGAATTAGAATCAATTCTTTTGAGAAGATGATAAGGTCTGGGGACTTGCGGGTAATTTGTTAATTTTGAAATTACAATCTGGCCCAAATGGTCACTGTTTTTTTTTTTTTATTCTTTTTTTTTTTTTTTTTGGTTTTGAATTTTGTTTTTGAGTTTTCTTAATTGTGGAGATGAGTCAGCTGCATATGTGTCAGTCAAACACGAGTTTGACCTGCTGACTATGCCGACATCTCGTGATCAGCCAGAATTGACGTCAATTTTACGTGAAAGGATCGTTGACGAGGAAAATTGAAATAGTAGGACTGAAGTTGCCGGAGCAGGGAAACGTTGTACTGCGTACGCCATACCCCCAAACTTTAGGACTATTTATGCCTTTTTGCCATTTATGGCACCTTTTACAGAATCTTGCTTGTTCGTGATTTGATTTCCTTCGAGGAGATAACACAAATGTTTCTCCATCGATTGTTCTTGGTGAGCTGTAAGAACAAACATAAAAGATTTAGTAGTGGGTTTTTTAGAGCATTCTTGAAGAAGACTATTACTGATTACTTACCTTCTCAGCAGAAGGCTCAGTAAATACTTCCTCAGAGAGCTTTTCAGCCTCTGAAATCTCTTGGTTTTGGGGTGTTGGTTCCACCACCACTACTTCCTTAAATGAAGCCTAAGAAGAGACATTAAGAATATTAGAACATAAGATAAGAGCATTTTTAGTTAGTTATTTCTTGTTCAGAGATAACTTTACTACCTATGGGACAGGCTCTTCTTGATGTTCTGAGGTTGGAGGAACCTCTTCTTGATTCAAGGGGGTGGACAAGTTTTCTTCCCCCTGAAAGATTGCCTCTATATTGGCATGTAACAAACAAAGCTTATGAATAACTAGTTAACATATACCTATGTTCACAAGTTAAATACAAACCATCTTTGTTACCTGAATAGAGTCAGGCTGAGCTTGGGTCTCTTGGACTAGTGGAGTCTCCACAGCCTCTCTTTGCACATTGTTGTTGTCCTCTAGAGTATCATTCTGAGTCTCCATCTCAGTCTGATCCCTTTCTGAGAGTTGAGGTTTCTCAGAAGGTTGAGGAACCTATTCAAGAACAGGGTTTTCTTCAGCAACCTTTGATGCTGGTAATATGAATGTGGAAGCAATGTCAGGATCTTTCATCATTCTATCTTCCTTACCCAGGCCTTCTTCTTCCTGCTAGGCAGAGGGGGATCCTATCTCTCTGAGGGGATGAGCTTGATGCTCCTCCATGGGTCTCATACTTGGACCTTTTGAGTACTTTTGCAAGTACTTCATCATCCTCAGATTCACTATCCAGTGTTGGTGCAGACCCATCTATGATATTTCTATCATCTCTGGAGAGTTACAGGCGATCGCTCGAGAATTCGTGGGGCATTCTGGACTTGCCTTTCTGGGCGTCCAACATCTTCTGAGACCTTGTCTCCAGAAGGTTGTGCCTCTTGTTTGTTTAGGGACTTGGAGGCTCTTTTGCTTTGAGTCCTCTTTCTCTTGGCAACTGGAGGTTGAGCTTGAGCTTGCTCAGAGACCTCCTCACCTTAATGGGCAGCTTCAAGCTCTTCTGCCTCTCTCTGAGCTTTCTCAGCAGCAAGTCTCTCCTTTTCTTCAAAGGCGTGTCTGAAAAGGGAGTTGGTGACTGGGATTTCCTGCTTCTCTCTGAGAGTGATTCCCATTGTTTCCAGAATGTGACAAATTCTGAGGCCAAAGTGCATATTGGCCTTTGGCTCAGCAAAGCCATTGATGATCTTGGGCTCAAATTCCTCAATATGTCCAAGGAATTTGTTGAAGGCGTACTTCCCCCAATTGAAGTGGATTTCCTGCCCTTCATGCTTTTTGTTCAGAAGATGCATCATCATCCATCTCTCCATGCTTATCTGGTCCACTCCACCTTTGTTTCCATCAAAGCAACGGACCAGAATGAGAGCTAAAGTACTCCAGTGTTTTTGGAGATGACTAGTCCTGGGCAACCCTTTGCATTCTCTAATTGGATTGCTTCAAATAGCTCTTTGACACCTTGGATCATGGGAGCATCCCTGATGTTGATGTCTTCAATTGTTCCTCGATTTTTCAATCGGAATATCTTGCAGAAAGTCTTGCAGTCTAGGACAATTTCTTGTCCTTGAACTTCAGTCTGCATGTATTTTTCTTCTTCATCATTCACAACCTTTGTGAAGATTTTGGAGTTGTTATAGAACTCCAGCACATCTAGTGTGGATAGTCCACTGGGTGCAGCAGATAGAAACTTGAAGATATGGGAACTTTTCAGCATCCCCAATATCAGTTTCCTATCTGGTCTTGAAGGTATGACTGCTGGTACATACTTCTTCACTAGAAAATCTCCCCAATTCATTTTGTGACTTGGATACCAGTCAGATGGGGTGAACTTTCCCAGAAGGCGTTTATTCAACACCTTAAGTTCCTTTCCTCCTTACTTTTCAGCAGGAGCAGATGATGCGGCCTTAGGGTTCTTGGTGGTCATCTTCTTGGGTGCCATCTCTTATATAGAGTCTTGGGTGAGTGTTTTCAGAGTGGTTTTGCAAGATTAATCAGGATTAGTCTATCTTTTCAGAAGACTAAACACAAGAAGTTGAGTTTGCAGAAGGGGTTTTCCAGAAATCTTGAGAGATTTTGCTATTTTGATGCAAGTATGAAATTTCGGAATTGGTAAAAGTGTTTGTCTTTGGCCCAAGTCCTATATATTTAGCAGACAAAATGTACATAGATACAACATACATACAACTGAATATGAATGTGTGTCTTTGTATCTGCATAGGCGTGGTATCACACACGTTCTCCATTAAATGCGTAGTGGGCCATGTCTGCATTTCTCAACAGACATTACTTGCTTTGTTTTAATCTCAACCGTTGAGATCAAACGTTTATTCATCAATGGCTTATATTGAATATCTTGTAATGATATCAATCAACAAATGGTATTGTGCCGACTTGATGGATTTTTGACAAGTTACATCCATTATGTCACTTAGTAAAGAGTAAGAACACTCAATCGTTTGAACTTATCATTCTGAGTGTCAAGTCCTTATCTTTATATTGTTTATCATAAAAATGGCAAAAATACAAGACATTGGACATGTTTGACTCCCAGAACTTATACTTTTCGGGCTTTGTGTGTCTTTTCTCTTTATGACTAAATAGCTTTCTGAATTCAAGTGTCAGAAGCTTCAGTTGTTTGAATGTATTTGACCCACTCTCAGTAAGTAAGTTCTAGTCTTATTTACTTATTGAGTGTGTACCAACCTTTGCCTTTCTGGATACCCATTCCAGAAATATTTTGCCTTTCTGAGTGTTGCTACTCAGAAACCTTTGCATCACTTCTTATCAACTTGGCTTTCTGAGAACCTGTTCTCAGAGGCCTACTTCTTTTCTACCTCACTTACTCAGACTTTAGAGATGGGAGTTTTCTATTCATTGAGTCCATAGTCTCTGAGTTGTTGTTGAATCCACAAAATTTGTGTTGCTGACAAGCAATGACAATATATTCAACCTCTGTGGTAGAAGTTGAAATTGAGTTTTGCTTTTTACTAAACCATGAGATAACTCTAGTTCCCAGAAACTGACAAGTTCCTGAGGTACTTTTCCTATCAAGCATTGATCCAGCATAATCAGCATCTGAGTAACTAGCCAAACTCAATCCACTTTCTTTAGGATACCACAAACCTACATCTACTGTACCTTTCACATACCTTAATATTTTCATAGCAATGTTGTAGTGTGATTGCATTGGATTTGTTTGAAATCTAGCACACTCAGCGCATATTGAATGTCAGTGCCTTGCGATGAGTAAAGTAGTGAACTATCAATTTCCTATACTTGTGTTCATCAACACTCTTATACGATTCGATATAGGTCATCTTGGTTCCTATGCTCATAGGTATCTTAGCATTCTTTTCAGAAGGCTTAAGATTGAACTTTGTGAGCATGTCTTTTGCATACTTTGTCTGACTAATGAATATTCCATCATTGAGTTGCTTGACTTGCAATCCTAGGAAATAGTTCAATTCTCCCATCATGCTCATCTCAAACTTACTTTTCATGAGATTTGCAAAGTCATCACAAAGTTGCTTGTCCTTAGATCCAAATATGATGTCATCAACATATACTTGAACTAGAGTAGTTTCCCATCATGATTTAAAGTAAATAAAGTTTTATCAACTTCACCTTTCACTACAAGAATCCATCCGTAGCAGGGACGGAAAGGCGTGTTTATCAACGTCGCCCTGTGACAGATCGCTACTTAGGCGACAGTTCTATCAAATGCCCCGTTTGACGGATAAAGGTTATCCGTCGCTCTGTGGCAACGGATAAAATTATCCGTCGCTTCTGAGCGTTGACAAAATTAAAAAAAAAAAAAAATTTAGCGGCGGATAGATTTATCCGTGCTACAAGCTGGAAAAAAAAAAAAAAATTAGCGGGATAGATCTAGATCTATCAATCACTAAACTAAAAAATATAATATATCTCCTCCACCACCTCCTTTTCTCCACTACTTCTCCTCTCCTCCTCCTCCCACCACCTTTCTCCTCCCACCACCATCCTCCACCACCACCATCTCCTCCACCACCTTTCTCCTCCCACCACCACCTTTCTCCTCCCACCACCACCACCATCTCCTCCACCACCTCCTTTCCTCCACCACCATCTCACCACCACCACCACCTCTCTCCTCCCACCACCACCACCACCACCACCATCCTCCACCACCACCATCTCCTCCACCACCTCCTTTCCTCCACCATCCTCCTCCACCACCATCTCCCACCACCACCACCTCTCTACTCCCACCACCACCACCACCACCACCATCTCCTCCCACCACCACCCACCACCATCTCCACCACCACCACCACACCACACCACCACCTCCCACCACCACACCACACCCACCGCACCACCACTGCCACCACCGCACACCTGCTGAATTAATCCAGGTCTGAATATAAAAATTATCACAGTTTTATTTAAAAAAAAAATGGGGCGGATAGATCTATCCGTCGCCCCATAATCATTTTTTTTTAAAAAAGGTCAATCCGTCGTCCATTAAGTCATGAATTGGGCGACGGATTTTATCCGTCGCCAGCTCTCAGAGGCGGATTTTTATCCGTCGCCCGATCCGTCGCGGTGGGCGACGGATAGTTATCTTAAGCGGATCTATCCGTTGCTGACCCAGATTTTTATAGTGTTCTTGAAACCACTTTCCATAAGGTATTTGGCCAAAGTGTCATACCATGCTCTTGGAGCTGTTTGATCCATATAGAGCTTTACGTAGCTTATAGACCATTCTACTTTAGAAACTTCAAAGCGGTGGTTGCTCAACAGACTTCCTCGGCAAGTTCACCATTCAAGAATGCACTCTTGACATCCATCGATAAACTTTAAAGTCTTTATGAGGCTGCAAGGCGAGAAGAGTCTTATTGCATCAATCGGCAATGGTGCATATGACTCATCAAAATCTAAACCTTGATGCATGTGAATCCCTTGGCAACCAACCTTGCTTTGTTTACGGTTATTTCTCGATTCATTCATCTTGTTTACGAAAACCACTTAGTTCCAATCACGGATATTCCTTCTACAAATGGAACTAGTTTCTAGACTTTGTTTCTCTCAAATGATCCGACTCTTCTTGCATTGCGAGATCCGGTCTTGGTCTCTCAATGCTTCTTCTATAGTTTTAGTTCAATGTTTGAGATGAAACATCGAAAGAAGAATTAGCATTTTCATTATTGCTCTCCTAGTCCTAACACCTTGATTGATTGGTCGATCACATCTTTTGCGAGATGATCCTTGGTCCATCTCATCATGGGTTTAGGGCTAGTAGGTCAACATCTATGTGATTTGAATGTGAATCACTATGATTATGACTTGATACTTCTTGATGTCTGTGACATTTGCACCTCGGAAAGGCGGTGAATGTCGACATTTGCTCGATGTGAGGGCATTACAGGACATGCAGTCGGAGAGGTCATTTCCAGAGTTAGCTCTCTGATGAACATCTTCAGTTTCCATTTCTGGAATTCTCATAGGAAATTCTTCATCATGTCTGAGAATCATCTGGTTGTTACTAGGAATTTCATGCTTTTCTTTGTCAGAGTCATCCTCTCTTTCCTGATGATGTTTTTCCTTTACGAGGTTCTTCTTGAATCCTTTATCATTAGTTCCTTGAACCTTTGAGAGTTCATCGACAAGGGTGTTTTCTTGCTTCCTTCATAGAATATAACATGGGCGATTCTTCAATCTTCTTTGTTCTTTTGTTGTAAACTCTGTATGCTTTGCTATTCATAGAATAACCAAGAAACACACCTTCATCTGCCTTTGGTTGAAATATTCTTAGATACTCTTTTCCATTGTTAAGAACAAAACATTTACAACCAAACACTTTCAGATGTTTGATATTAGGGGGTCTTGTCATGGTGTTTGTTTATCAAACATACATTACGAGTGTAACATCTTTGTGTTTCTGACTTGACCCGATAAACTTCACTTATTTGATTAGTCGGACATTGTCCTTGCTGCTTCTTTAAGGGTTCTATTTTTCCTTTCTGCAACACCATTTTGTTGTGGTGTTCTCACAGAGGAAAGTTGGTGTTGTATACCTTTGCTGGTACAAAACTCATTTATGTACTGGTTGACAAACTCAGTACCATGGTCTGTTTTGATTGTAGATACCTTGTCATTTTCATGACTTCAAGCTTATTGACAAGTTTGGTATCTCCACCTTAGCATCGATTTGTGCTTGGAAAGACAACCTAAGTGAATCTTGAGAAGTCATCTACAATAACGGACCATACTTCTTTCTGCATAACTAGTTACGGATGATTCAAAAGATCCATGTGTAATAGTTGCGTGGTCTAACTACTAGAGTGTACGGTTTTGGACTTGAAAGAGATCTTGGATTGTTTACCCATCGGGCGAGCAGATACCATCCTTTACGAAAGATGTTTTGGGAAGGCCGACCACTAATTCTTTCTTGGCAAGTTTGTTGAGTTTTGAAATTCAAGTGACTCATTCTTTTGTGCCATAACGATGCTCTTGTGTGACTGATTGACTCACCATGAGACATTCTTGATTGTGGCGGATGCCCAATCGGCAACATAAAGACTACCTTTCCGAGCAACCAAGGTATGCTTTGACTCATTGTCGATAAGTTTGCAATACTTTGCTTTGAATTTCACAGTGAATCCCTTATGCATAAGCGGCTCATGCTAAATAGATTATATTTCAAACCTTTAACATATGTCGTCGGTGATTGTTAATGATCCCAATTTGACATTACTAGATCCGAGAGGGATTTAATTCTCCTCAAGAATCGATATACATTCGGTGTTGCAAGCTTTGTAGTTGACGGTTGCTTTGTCTCTGTCATGTGCTTTCCGCATCCACTATCAAATAGCCATTGAGCCTTAGTCGAGGCGTTACGCACAAAACGAAGCAGAGTTAGGTTCTTGCCTCGGAGATAGAATCACTTAGACTAATCATTATTCGAGGAATCAACATTTTAGTGAATTTCTTGGGAGTTTGTTTTGTCTAACTTGATCGAAGGAGATCTGATAGAATCGAATTTTGATCTCAATCTTCCTTCTTGGGGTGTTTCTAGGTGTTCCCTTTGGTGCTTTACGGACCACAGGTTTACGGGTTGCTTTTGACAAACTTAGCCTTTCGGCGAGTTCCTTCTAGCTCGGCATTTTCAGTTTTTCGGTGGCTTGAGATTTCTTCCATACATCTGTTACTTTCGTGCAATATCGCCTTGCGCCATTGTTCTTGTCCTTCCTTATATTGTTGCGAAGGACCTTTCCAATATACGGTGATGCCATTTCGAAAACCTTTGGCTTTACAGATCGCTCTTGAAGCCTTACTAGTTTCTGCACCATCTTTATTTTCATAAAATGATACAGTGAGAACTTTCCTATTCGACAATTCTTCCCTTCCTAATGTCTGACAATGTGGATGGTTGCATGTGCGAGGGTTGTGTTTCTTTTCAGAGACCTTATCCACATGTTTCTTGTGAACTTGTCGTTCTTTCAAAGGCTGGGTTGCAACTCCTTTTCCATTGTCAACTACCCTAGCTTACTGAGCAATGCTAAAAGTGGTTGAAGAATCATTTTGTTAACTTTTTACAAAGGTCAACCTTTCATCACTCTTCTTCAGAGGAGATGAATTACTTGATTGTTCATCAAGTCCAAGTCCACCTTTCTCAGAGGGGTCTCTCAGATAGGATTAAACCTCAGTGAGAGTGTCACTAGCCTTTGCATAAGATTGGAAGGATAGCTCTTTCTTTGTGAGTTCTTCATTCTCAGAAAGCAGCTTCATCATTTTCTCATTAAGTTCATCCAAGGCTAGTTTGTGAGAATTTTCATTCTCAGATATCTGAGCTTTCAGAAAGGCTTTTCAGCGTTCTTGTTCTCAGATACTGGTTGGCTCGAAACCTCTTTTCAAGAGTTTCTTTGCTTTCCTCTAAATTACGTTTTGGATTGTGCTTCGAAATTCTTTCTCATAACGATCCAATTCACTCTTGACCAACTCCAGATCCTCAATTCCATCATCACTCTCATAGTACAGAAATTGTGAATTGTTAGTTACCTCATCAACCATAAGACACATTTCAATGTTGGAGATGTCTGGACCAGCAATCTCAGCAACTCCACACATTTCATTCTTCTTGAGGCCGAAGTCCATTACATCGTGGGTGATTCCACACAATTCTGGTGATGGTAGGTTTGAGTCATCTAAATCTCCATCTTCAGAATCTGTCTCAATGTCTAGAGCATCAAGTTGAATTTGAATCTTCTTCCTTTCTTGATCGGTAAGGCCCTTTGATTTCTCTTGAAATTTCTTACATCCTTCTTGTCACTGTCTTGAGCTTGTTTAAGCGGACAATCTCTCTTAAGTGACGGGCTTTTGACAATAGAAGCGATATCATTTCCTATTTACCTGCTTTGACTAACACCTTTCTAAATGGGGTGTTGGAGAGTTGTTCATTTGTATGTTCTTGTCTTGATGATTTGGGCGAATGCTTTTTCAGCTTTTCTTTAGATTTTCTTCTCTCAATCTCTTGACTCACAAATTTCTTCATGTGTCTTACTGCAAGAGCATTTTCTTCAGATGCATCTTTGGTATCCTTCTTTTCAGAAGTACCTTGAGAAACTAGAGCAACACTTTGCAACTTTTCAGCTGTTTGTTCTCTCTGAGTTGTCTCATAGTCTACACTAGCAAGATGAGAGAAGAGCTCTACTGGAGTAATATTTGGCATCCCTTGGTTGAAATAAAAGAACTTAGTGTGCTCCCAGTTGTGATTGAGACTTTTGACAATAGTCTTAATCTTTTATGGCTGGGAGTATCTGTTGCTTTCACCAAGTGCAGCCATATCACTCATAAGGGTAGTAACCTAAAATCAAGTTCTTCCAGAGTTTTAGTGGGACCTTGTTTGAAGTTTTGAAACTTCAATTTAAGAACTTCGAACTTGTTTTCCTTGGTTTTCTCAGTTCCGGCACAGATTTCTTCAATCAATTGCCAGGCAACTTTCGCCATTTTAGCACCCCACAGTTTACACTGTATGTGCTCAGGTGTCGATCTGATGATGATATTACGAGCTTGGCCATCCAATCTGTGTCTCTTGGCATCTGCAGATGTCCAGAGCTCTCTTGGCTTGTCTTCATACATAATGCTTCCACGAGCAACACGACCACTATCACTAGCGTAGCATCCTCGCTTCCATCTTCCTTGTCTGAGGCTTTTCTTCCATCAGACACCTCAGTAACTTGTTTGAGTTGTCTGATTTTGATAGGCCCTTCATTGATGACATAGATCATCTCATCACTAATGGCCTCCAGATGGAGCATCATGTTGTTCTACCATTTCTCGTAGTTTTCTGGCTTCAGAATGGGTGCATCACTCAGAGACATACCTGCACACTTAACACACAAATTATATAGTCCTCGGAAAGGGACAAAGTTCCTTCACCTATCTGGGGATCTAGGTTCAGTGCATAAGGCTTGTGAACCTCCTGCTCTGATACCACTTGTTGGTCCAGATAACGGCAAAGTAAAAAGGCGAGGGGGGTGAATAGTCTTTTAAAAAATTTTGTCGATAAACACAGTTTCGAAACAGGGGTTTCGATACTTAAATTCGAGGCCGGAAGACTTTAAGATAGGTAAGTGCGGAAAAAAATAAGTATGTGTGTGTGCTTTCTTTGAAATGTAAATCTGAGAAAGATAAATGACACGACAAGTATAGTGGTATCTGGAGGTGGCGCCAACTAATCCACTTGGTCTTTACGGGACCTAGAATTCACTAGAACAGATAATTGAGTTCACCTTACAATAATCCTATTCTAAGATTCTTAAACAAATGGTTCCCGACCAATTGTTCCCCGAGTTATTCCCACTCCTAGAGCTAAGTACTTCTACTCGAGATAACCTTGGAGTTATTCCTTGATTTCCCAAATCAAGTACTTCCTCTAATCACGCCTTGATGGTGTTGGTTATAAGGTTTGTCAGAGAGGCTTCTCGTATAACTTTTCAGTTATGTTTTCAGAGAGCCTAATAGAACAAGACTACTTAATACACTTGTTAAGTGCATGGCAGTCTGCTCTTTACTGACCCAAGTAATTGATGTACGTTCTGGAGAATGAGCTTCAGAAAGGGTATCTAATAGTTCAACTCTTTCACGAATAACAATCTCTTGTTAAGGTAGGTTCAGGACAACTTAGAACTACTAGTGATTCTTCGAGCAACAGAAAGCTTTCAGAAAGGGTAGTAGAGTGCTTGAGAGAATACTTTGCTTGATGGTAAGTTTGCAAGATAGAGTGTTCTAAGGTGTATTTCTCAGCATCTAAGTGTGTGATATATATAGATGAATTTGAGAGTTGTTGGAATTATATCCGTTGAACCTGATTCAAATTAGGTCCATACTTATCTTGAAATGAGTACTCAGAAGTCCTTGTCTCATGTCTCAGAGAGGACTGTGCTTCAGTGGCTTTTAATTAATGCACTTGTACTATTTCTTGTCCTGTGGTCTTCAACGGATACATGAGCCTTTCTGATGGCTTACATGCTCCATACTCATGATGTCATATGTCCAGAATCATATTTCAAAAGTAAGTAAATACTTAAGAAAGGATTAAGGACATAGTCTTTCTGTGTTAGACTAAACCTTGATGTCTTCATAAATCTTGTGCAATCTTCAGTCTTCTAATCTTCAGAAAAGCTCCATTGCTAGGATTGATCTTCATGGTCTTCTGGAAATAAAAATTACACTCAGAGACCTATAATCCTAATACAAAATTTACTAGACTAATCATACTCAGTGATTTTCTCTTTTACAATGTTCAAGTAACCAAGAGTACTTAATCACCTTTCTGGCTAAGATAAGAACATGTGATGAGTGATCAAAATACTAACAGATATTCCTAACACCCTTTTCTTTCTATCTTTCTTGGGTGATATCTCTCTGACTAGGTGCTTGTTGTCTTCCCCTGAACTCTTGGCACAGAAGCTCGGTTCTGTGACATGCTAGACGAGGGGGAAACACGAGTTTTGTGATCGAATGTCTTTGAACATAGGTTACAGCGTTGGTGGTTTGGGTGTTTATTTGAGTCCTGGCTTCTCTTTTGGATATAGTTGAGTTATTTGATGCATTGTTTGTTATTTTGTTGTTTTTCCTTGTGTTTTAGAACTTGGAATCCTGGCTGTTGCTTGAACTAGTTGAGGGAACATTCCTGATGTTCCGGTTTAGTGTAATAAAATTTTAATTATTGAAAAAAAAAAATTATTTGCAATCGGATGTTCTTTGTCAGCTAAAGCACCTCACATGCATCCCATATCCTAGATGAGCAAATAGCGGGGTTCACGATATCATACCTACTTCCTCCTGGAATAATGGGCAAAATCTGTCGGAAGTCTCCGCCGTAGACAATCACCACCCCACCATATGGTTCTTCTGGACGTCCCATCACATCCTCAAACTCCTATCGAGTGCTTCAAAACAATGTTGGTTTGTCATGGGAGCCTCATCCCAAATAATAAGTCTGGTCTCCTTAAGCAAGCTAGTGACCTCTGAATCATGTCTAAGCTTGTTGCATGTCGAGTCCTCATGAATTTGCAATGGTATACCAAATCTCGAATGTGCCGTCCTACCCCTAGGAAGAAGTAGTGATGCGATCCCGCTGGATGCAACTGGAAGTACAATATCTCTTCTAGCCCCCAAACCAGAGTAGAAAGTTCTCCATATAAAGGTATTTCGCGGACCACCGTAGCCGTATAGGAAGAATACTCCTCCATTTTGGCCATCAACAGCAGACATAATCTTCTCATATATGGCACGCTGCTCATCAGTCAAGCGTGTGCACAAACCATCGTGCTCAGCTCTCATTGCAATGAATGGATTTGTAGCATTGTCTATAACATAATAGTCCGGCTCTGGCATACCATCAAATGAACTTAGACTACTGCAGTTTCTCTTCAGCAGCTTCTCTACTTCCATGAGAGAAATGTTCATTATTTGCTCATCGGTGAGCTTCATACCTAAGTGGAGATTGAACGAATTTTACATGAAGAATTCCATACGAAAATTAAGTTGATAGCTATTAGATGTAGGAAATGTTCATTAATTATTTACAATTATTGTATCTGGGTTGCGGGAATTTCTTCGCTGATTGTATAGAACATCAGCTGATAATAACTATCATGTTTTGTTCCACACTTCCTCAGGTCTTGACATGTTGCGTGATAACAACATAATCATGAAAAGGTGGCATAGAAAACTTGCAGATCCCCAAAGACTTGCCTCTTTCAAGCCACTAATATACTCTCCATCATCGAATAAGAGACCCATAGCGTCGCATGCATCCTTGTGACATCCGTGCACAACACTTTTCGCCATTCTAACATCCTCGAAGCAAGTGGCTCCCCTAACATAATTCAGCGAGTCTCATACAGTACATGTCTCCACATGCCACAGGAATATTATACATTCTACCGACACACAGCTGCTTTGTTTTCATGCGGGACCATATTTTCTTATCGTTCTTCCAACAATAATAGCGAGGAATTTCGGCATAAGTGAGCTTTCGAGCTTCAGGATCTACTTTGTTTAGCTCGAACCATTGGAGGAATTGTGATTGTTTGACAGTGGCCGTTGACGACATCTGGCATGTAATCACCATCTCTGAAAGGAACAAACTGTTCATTCTCCAAATGGAAGGACAATCTCTCGACCGAAGGAATCATATAGTGTAGCGGGAATTCCAATATCCTCCAAATTGCTTCACAGGCAGACACATGACGACAATCCATATGCCTTATGATCTCTATCAATGTAATTAACCCCAGTTCTATCACTTCCTTTGGATATGTACTTGAAAAGATACTTTATTGATCGATGGCTATTACAGTATTCAATGTTGATTTGCGCTTGGTATTTGAGCATCAGTTGGGGGTTATATGGAACTACATATCTATTTTACATTATATAGTATTAATAAGCATAAATAATGTTTTTGACCATATAAATATATCTAACATAAATTAATGTAGATAAAATAAAAGAATAAATTGGAGTCCATGAGAAGTACCTGTTGTCAAGTGAAACGCCATTTTTATTCACTACTGCACCAGTGTCTCTCATTCTATAGACGTGATATGCATTATCATCTATGAATGTATGGTCATTAAAACTTCTAGGAAAAATTTAGTGCATCTATTGATTTCCATGCACGGAGAAGTAGGTTTGTCCGGACCAAGGACCATGGACCATGTTGTTTGCAACAACCTCATCTGTTGAGGCTCGGTGTCTTTGTCGGGTAGCTCGGCACATACATAGTCATCAATGTTGTGTTTAATTCTATCCTCATCATGTGCCTTGAGAAAGACTAATATATGGGCATGCGGGAGACCTCGCTTTTGAAACTCAATGGTGTATATAACTGAAAGAATGAGAGAATGCTAAGACACATCTCAAAGTTTAGATAGAATTAGACCATTTTAAAAACTTAGGATATTTTACTATCAACGCTATTATAAATATGTTGTGAAATATCATGGAGCATTAAATGAACGTTATTATATATATGTTGTGAAATATCATGAAAGCAAAAAATAAAGTAAAATGTAATATAAAAAAAATGCATCAAACTCACGTGCTTTGGGCTTGCCAAACATATGCTTGTCTTTCAAATCCCCGATTAGCTCATCAAGTTTCATCTTGAACACTCGGCATAATATATCCAGCCTATCTTCAGCTCTTAAGCCAAGACGCTCAACATGTCTCGTTATTTCTGGCTACTTTGGGTTGCACATAAATGTAATAAACAGACATGGATAACCCAAATACTTGCAAATGGCCATGAAATCTTGATACATTTGTTGAAACCATCTCTTGCCTCCCGTGAAAATCGATGGCAATATTAAAGACCTACCAACCGAGGATGTTTCTGTTTGACCCTCATCTATCGCATTAGTCAATTTCTTGTATGAATCGCCATAAATTTTTGGCTGATTGTGACGAATCCACTGAAGACATTGTGACTCCATCATCAAATAAGAATCAACAATGAATTGTTGAAATAACCTCTTGCCAAGTATGAGTTGATGACCTCCATTCTCTCTATCTTGTATCCGGAAAGCTAAGAACTCCCTCAGAGTAAGATTATGCCTCTTGCTCAAAACACTTCTTGGAATATCGGTATACCAACCGTCTTCTCCATGGACGAAAAGTAGTGGATATTGAAGAGGGAGGTAGCATGGAAGAAACTCATTTATGCCTTGCTGGTCACCATTCCTCATCTCAATCATGATATCCCTTTTAGCATGCAAGTTCTCGACATCACCCTCTACTATAGCAACTTACGATGCGTGAGGCAAATTGTCCGTCCATCTCTCTGGCGTTTTGCAATAAGTTGAAGGCCTACCTCATGGGCATCATTAAGTGAGATGTGATCTCTGGCCATCCTGTAAACTTTGGCATATGGATTAATTGTACTCATCCAACATATCCTTGATTAATGTCGCGTAGAAGTTTCCACACGAATTTGCTCGGCTTTACCATAATAAGAACATAAGTTATCTATCATCTAGTGTGTGTGTCTATATATATATATATAATGTACGCTAGCTAATGCATGACGAATAGTTCGTATTAAACGAATTATGCAAAATATTCATAAAATTAAGTGTAGTTGTTTAAGGAGACTCACCTAGAGCATTGAGCACATTGTCGATTTCATGTTCGGTGTTGTATATGTAAAGTTAGGCGAATTTGGAGTTTTCCTTCATCCGCACAAAATGAGCCAATTTTGTGAACATTTTGGCCACCCATCTTAAAACAATAAGGACATTTTCCCTTATTGACCTCCTTGTCTAATTTTCCACCAAGTGAAGTGAATGCGAACATGTTATTGTATGCACGGATGTTATCGATGAAGTTCCTACTCTTGGCATGTTTATTTTCCAAAAGATCATTCAACAATTTGGAGGTTATCCGGTATGGGAAGGATAACTCCTCTCTTGACATAAGGAGAATTGAGGATGCTTCTTTCGTTCTTTTGGTCTTCTCTCAACAAACGAATAATGCACCACAATGTTCGCATTTATATGTTGCATCACCAACATCCCAATATGTTGTGGAGTTTGATAGTTATTAAATTGGATCTATGTAATGAAAATGAACATTTAAGTATCGACAACTTGTTGTTACCTGAAGGAGGTGGTCCATTCATACTGACAATATCCTTCACCTTTTCTCTAGCTAACTTTTTCTTGTCTTTTCATGGTGTAGTCGTTACTGAAAATTTAAATAAGCAATTTGAGTTACTATATACATAGATTTTTAGATATTTTGATATTAATAAACATTTGGTTAAAATAGAATTTTATTATTATTACCCTTATTATCGGTTGAAACCATAACCAATTTATCCACCCTCGACTTCCTGGCTGGTTTTTTCGTCGGGCATTTCTTAGTTTCTGCTTCATCTAAGTTTGCCTTGGTCGTTTCCGAAACAATTGATTTTCTTGCATCAGACATGAATGACCCTTCTCTTGTATGAATAACTTTTAAAAATTGTGTTAATATACACAATTACACACAAAAGTGATTAATTAAATGATATACATACATATGTATGTGATTGTTAATGGAGTCTGGGAATCCTCCTTTTTCTTAAAAAAAAAATGTATGTGATTGTTATGTATGATTTTTAAATAACTATAAACTTTGCATATCAAAAGGTTACCTTGTGTCACAGACTTCTTCCTAGATGATTCCAATGTAAGAGCAGGCCTTTTCCCTTTTTTTATATCTGCGCGTCTTCGGATTAAATCATCATCAAGTATCAAACTATCTGTTGGAGGGATGTTTTCTTTTCCTTTGGCAGCTAAATGTTTGGCATGTATAAAATGAGGAACATTAGAAATGCAATCATAGAATTTTATTAATAGTGTTTATATATTTAATAAAGAACATTATATAACCAAAGTTTTGTTGTTGCATTACCATGTGGAAAGAAAAGTCAAAATGAGATTAATTCAAATTCTCGACAAAGCTTGTAATAGGCTGATCTATTATGAACTTGGTTTTGGCTGCATCCTCGTACACCTTGCGTTTGAGAAGATGCGTTGGCACTTAACTTGGTGGTGTGAGGAATATTACTGGAAAACACAGGGGGTGTATTGGCAAATTATTTGTGATGTTTGATTCAGGGGTGTTGACACTTGGTTTAGACAATATCAATGGGATTTTGAATGTGTCTTGAATCAAAGGAGTAGCGTTTTTCTTCGATTGTCCTGTGAATTACATGGACTGATTAGGTACAGCAAGAGTTTGTTTTTGGACAAAACTATCAATTTGTAAAAACTAACCTCCGCTAGTGGTTTTAGTATTGCCTTTTGTTGATGACTTCTTAGCTTTCTTGCATGATGCACCAGCACCCTTTGAATTTCATATGAGGGATGCAGGTGATATATGTTGATATTGTCCAAGCGTTAATGGGTGTTAATGGTGCTACTCGTATAAAATATTGAAAGTTAAAATTTCTACTTGAAATACTAGACAATTAAAATATGTAAGGTTATAATTGAAGATATACCACACCTCTATTGGATCCATTATTATTCTAAACCGATGACATTGTATGATTTGTAATAGGTTAATTGCCAAAATTATAATATTATTGTGATGACATTGCATTCTTCCGCTGTCTAGGATATGTAAGGTTGTCTATAACCATATGATGCATATTTAATAGTACACCCTAATGTAAGTTAAATAATATAAAGGGATTATAATTCTTACATTGTCTAAGATATGCCAAAGGTATAAGAGGTGTGTTGAGTTGGATAACTGAACAAACCTTGAAGTCTAGTCTTGTGAGTTGAAAGTTGCAGCAACAAAAAAACCAGATCCGAAGAGGAACATGCAGAAAATATGAAGAATTTGTTAATATTCAACTTCAATGAATGATTGATATGAAAAAAAAAAATTTACTTGAATTCTTGAGTATAAACTCTTTATCAATGATTATGGACTGCTGAAAATTTTATGTAAATGGAGGAGTGCTACATTACTCCGAAAATTTGCAGAGATTTGGTCTCTCAATAAGTTTGTTATTGATGGACTTTTTGAGATTTGGTCCCTTAATTATTTTATTTAGGTGCAAATTAAAAATGTGTTTTATATCCCTTCCAAATATAGGTTTGCTTTTAGTATCAAAGATAGATTTTGGCATCGATATGCTGAAGAATTAATTAATGAAAGAAGAGCAATTTTTTTTTACACTAAAACCTTTTGGGCTAATTTGAGTTTACACTAAAACCTTTTTTTTTTACACTTTGCACCAAAATGTTTCAAAACATTACTGTGACACAAACGTTAGACGGTGTTAATTATTCCGTCAGTGAGGGCAAAACAGTCAAATTGCATAATCTAATTCCTCCATTTCCTCTCTGATTTTCCTTCTCATTATCCATACTCTCTTTGCCTCCAATTATTCTACCCCTTTAAGGTATAATTCCCAATTCCCAAACTCTAATTAAATCACACAATTCCTTTCTCAATGCCAAGTAACTTGAATCCCTGTGAATTCTGAGTGAATCGACCAAGGAGGATGATCTAGAATCAACCAATTTGTTGTTGTGGGGTTATAAGTGTTCGATTTAAATCCTTGGACCGACAATTATCTCGTTAGAAGGTTTGAGAGATGTTGTTACTTGGGTTGGGGGTAAGTATTGATTTGTAGCTTAATTTCATGTTTGTTAGCCTGTAATTTGTTGATATGGGGTGTTACTATAAGAGTTGGAAGCAAGTATATGTTTAAGTTTTATGTTGTGGATTTAAAAATCGACAGTTCAACCTTTAAAAATAGTTGCACTCGCTACTCAAATCTTTTGGAAGAAATTCAATTTACACCAAAGCTTTATAAAAATTTACACTTGCTACTCAAACCTTTTCACTCAATAAAACATCTTCAGAAGACAATAACTTGGACATATTTTGACAGTAAAATTTGAACAAACTCTGCTCCAATACGTGAGAAGAAAACTTACTATAATTGGGTGTTGTGCATCCTTTGGGAATCCTTGTATTTGGACTCCGATTTTTAGAAGAATGAAAAGAGGAATGAATGAAATTAGGGTTTAGTGTTTTATTTTAGAAAGATTAAAAGAGAAATGAATGAAATTAGGGTTTAGTGTTTTATTTTATGAGGTGTCTCAACTCAATTTCTCTCTTATACCCTTAACAGGCGCGTGTAAACCACCACACTAACGGCATAATTAACACTGTCCAACCTTTGGGTTACAGTGACAGTTTTTGAAACGTTTTGGTGCAAAGTGTAAAAAAAAAAAATGTTTGAGTGTCGATTCAAAGTGAGCCAAAAGTTTTTAGTGTTACATAAAATTTTCTCATGAAAGAATAAGCGTCACCCTGAGGAGTCGATGTGTGGCCACCAAAAAGAGCTGGAGGAATACAGTCAGCTTTTATTTTTTTCCTAGCCAATCTGAACATTTTGTTTGGCCAACACTAACAAATTTCAACCAATCAGAATCAAGGAATTTGCAAGGTCAGCATATTACATACCTTCAACACAAGGCTTGAAAATGTCTTCTTTTTATATAGATATAGATTGTTACATTTTGATTGCAAGTCTTTAATCTTGACTTACCCTTCTTGTCCATGTTGTAATACTCCTCCAGATTAATATAAGGTAAATTTTCTGGATTTTCTGGAAAGTTTACATCTGTTTTGTTTTCAGTGTTCGAAGATTAATTTGTCATTCTCATGAATCTGCTTTTGAGACCAAAAGGAAGACTCAAATGATATGCCCAAGTTATATGAGAACTTTGAAGAACAGGGAATGTTGATGCCACTGACTGGCCTAAATGGTCTATAGTCCTGTGAATTCTACTAGCCCCTCTTCTCCACCATCCCCTCTTTTTGACCCTGCAGGATGATGGGCGAAATCGTATCGTGGATCATGTGCAGGGTGACGTTTTTACATACGTATCCATAAGACGTTAATCCATTAAATTAAGTCCCAAGATTTCACGGATTCGTTTATAAAGTCGCAAGATATACGAGTCACCAAGATACACATATTGTTATCTCCCATACGCCAACCATGTAATAATTTGTATTCACAACACAATCATACACTAAGCACGTAATAACAACAAGTCATCCAATTCTAAATAGTAGATTGCCTACTCAATGAATTGGTAACATAAACATATATTTAATCCATAGCAAATGCAAGCTATGAATCGATAATATAAACACACACACACAATATATATATATATATATATATATATATATATATATATATACACAAAACAAAATACTCCACCGAGTCACTAAAAGTGTAAAATTTCCGTTTGGGCATTTCATTAAAAGTGTTACATTTCTTATGGAAATTACTTAATTTCTGAATAAAATTTATTTTAACCACACATTTTTGGCCTATGTACTTTTCCACTCAATTAATATTTTATACTCATTTTAACCACATACTTTTGGGGACAACATATACTTTTATTCATTTCCTTAAAAATCATGTCCAACGCAATTGTTACACTTTTAGTGAAAGATAGGGAGTATATAATACATCAAGAACCTAGCATGCATACTACGATTCGAGAATTAATTTTTTATCGTATTGACAAACTAGTTGAACTTCTCTTCAAGCTGAAAATTATCCAAGCTATCGAACAAGCCACAAGCCACGAAACAACAAACGAATCGACATAAGCTAGGAAGATCGAAGTCGACTTCATCGACTTGCTACCGTCGTATGACAGTTTGGAGGTACGGGTTTGGGTGGCCTCCAGGCCCTCTCGAACGTCGTGCCTTCTTTGATTGATACATTCGTGTTTATTGAGCTTCTAATATACCACAAGTAGTGTGATGGTACCTTAGACAACGAAGTTTAAGTCGGGGGTGGTTGTGCATAAAACATACTCACTCCATCCTGAATTCAACTTCCCGCATTCCATTTTGGGACGTCCCAATTTCTACTTCCCATCCATTTAATAGAAATTTTATCTCCTACTTTATTCACTATATCTCCTACTTTATTCAATATATTTCCTACCTTATTACTATCTCTCCTACATTATTCACTTTTTTCATAAAACTTTTGTCTGGCCCCGCAGCTGTAACGGGGACCGAGTGAGTATTTCTCAGCAGGTACAAGTAACTGCTGATACTTAATTTTTATAGAACAAAAAGCTTTTACAGTTTAAGTGATGAGTGTCTATGTTCAATGTTCAAAGTACTTTAATTATATAGAAAAAAATAAGTTGCTGAAAGTAAATTGCAGTGAGTAAATAACACTTGTTTATAGTGGTATCTAGATGTGGTGTAATCCTTCAACTGATCCCTTTCGCCCTTTCTCAGGACATGAATCCAGAAGACATAAAATTGAGATCCGAGACATAATCCTATCCTTAACTAAATCCCTTTAACCCTACATACTCAACTATGTAACCTTGAACTTTTTCTTTGATTTTCCAAGCCATGGACTCCAGTTCCTCCAAGGGGTTTTCATTAGTTTCTCAAACTAAGTAGTTTCTCACTTTTTTCCTGATCACACATATTTGGTTTGTTTGAGTGTGTAGTTTTAACAAGACATTGATCACTTACGGATAACAATGTTTCTGTTAGTTTAAGTGATCTAGAAGCCCAACCAAAGTTCTTGTATTTCAAAGACTTGTTATATTGTTTCTAGAGAACAAGATTTGTTCATGTTCAGAAGAAAGAACACTTATAATTTATATTCTCCACTACTCACAATAAAGTCAATAAGTAAGTTAAACAATCAGACCAACTATTTATAAAGTTATAAATAAAATCTAACATGCATTATATAGTTTTATAATATTATTCTCCTCATTTTCCATGTTAAAAATCAAAGTGGACAACTCCTATGGGACATAGAGGAAGTATGTTTTCATTAACAACATATATAACTCCTGTCTTTAGTTTGTTATTTAAACACCGTCACCCAACATACACACCGTCCGTAAAATCCTTAGTATTTATTTATTTTTTTTAACTTAACATTAAATGCTCTATCAATATACTTACTCCTTGTGTTTTAAATTAAAACCACCCACTAAGTCGCAGATCAAATGTCATGTGGTATGTGGTATTTCATTTATGTAGTATGTCACATTACAAATTTCGTGTTTCCTTTTCTGGCAAAAATCTCATCCATAAAAAAAATTAATTATTTACATAAGATGTTATAAATTAGTTTATTTAAATACCCAAATTATAGGTTTTACATAACAACTGTAATTGTAAACACAAAGTATCATGAGAGATGGTATCTAGATAATCTATTAGATATGGTCTATGTTATTAATAAAATCATCTATGTTATTGATTAAAACGTCTATGTTATTAACGAAATAAGTCTTGTTGTAATATAAAAAAATACCAATGTTAAAAACATAGGTGTTTTGATTAATAACATCAATAGATTTACTTAACAATATAGGCCCGTCTCTAGATAAATTATCTAGAGACCGTCTCTGAGGATACTTGTTCAATTGTAAATTAAATAAGTCTAAAGGTATATTTTTATGAATACATTTCTTCTTACTTCATAATCTTGTGCGTAAAATCAAACATTGATGTGGTACGGTGGAGTTAGATAATTAGGCAAAAACAATTATGACATAAGTTTAACAACTAGTCTCTTGTCCTGTCCCCTAGCATCCATGTTGGTACTGTTATCTAACAACCAGTATTTCATTAATTTATCCAAGAAACTTTCTTCTGAATTACTCGGAAACCGGCCATCAAGTTAACAAACCACAAGGCGAGGTGTATACACGTGAAAATAATCACAAAAAAATTGGTCACTTTTCCCACTGCATAAACAATTTAAATGAGAACTTGTGAAGCATACAACAAATTCCCTATAAATACCCCATATCAACCCACATTAAACTTACAACTACCATAAACATTTAGAATCTCAAGCAAACATCAAAATAACAATAAAAATGGCCGAGAGACAAGGAGCAATTGTGAAAACTGGTCACGAGGCGGCGTTCAAATACATGGTGTCCATTCTTGAGGAATATTGTCTTCCAGGAGGGCTTCTACCCTTAGCCAATGTGACAGAAGTTGGGTTTGTGCGCGAAACAGGTTACATGTGGATCAACCAGGAAAAGAAAATCGATCACGAGTTTAAGAAGATCGGCAAGTATGTAAGTTACGCTTGCGAGGTTATTGGATGTCTAGAGAAAGGTAAGATCAACAAGCTTGAAGGTGTAAAGGCCAAAGAGCTAATGATTTGGGTCCCTATTAATGAGATCAAGGTTGACGATCCACCATCTGGAAAGATTCACTTTAGGGCTCTTGCAGGGATCACCAAGACTTTCCCACTTGAGGCATTTGCTTTGGGCGAATGATTGTAGTACTTCTAGTTATGTTGTCAGTATTTCGTTTCCTTTTTTTACAATAAAGTATTCGAGCATTTACCTAGCTCGAATTCGTTTCTTTTACACGTACAATGTTGGTGCATTGTGTTGAAAGATGAATACTTAATGTATTTTTTTGCCGGAGAATTCTTGATGCCCAACTTCTTACATTTTCAATCCCGTTAAAAACATGCGAAAAATCTATAAAGCATGTTCGATAATTATGCATGTAATAATGGTCAGTTACATAATACATTTAACCAAATCCGTGAATTAAGAAATGGTCTAATTCCTAAAGCTAAATTAGAATTTTAATTAATTTTTTTGGAATGGGCAAAATTTATTGATAAACTTTCGAAGAATACATAGAGCTTAAGAAATGTTCGAGACATTAACGTCCAAACCCAACCTCCTAACACAATTTTCCAGTGATACCTAAACATTTGAGATCTCTAAAATAACACAAACAAGTAAAATACTTCTCCCTAACCACATGTAAACAAATAAAAATTACACTAGGAATTAGAGGGAAAGGCTGGTCGAAAGCAACATCCCGCATAGGAGAATAGAAGAAACTTACCTGGTGGACCTACCTGCCATCTGAGGGCTAGAGGCCAGCCCGGGCAACACCTGATCCAAGACGAAAGCCTCAAGGCAATTGACCCAGGGCCGACCCGGAGATTTATGGGGCCTGCATTTAAATTTTAGTTGCCTCAAAATAATAAAAATAAAAGGAAAAATATTCAAGATAAGTAAAATAAAAATTTACACCATCATGTATTGAACACAAGACCTTTTGTAAGTTATATATTAACTTTACCACTTGGAGACTTAGATTTTACCAATTATTTATTGCATGGAAACGGAAATATATAATCTGATATTTAAAATAGGGGCCCCTCAAAATAGGGCTGCCCGCGCATGCTCAGGGCCGGCCCTGAATTGACCCTGTTGATTATGGCTTAGAGAATCCTAGAAAACAGCCTTGACCGAGCTCCCTATGGGATTCTCACACACAGAACCGTCGAGGATCACTACTAAGGAACCGAGAAGATGGTGCCAAAACACCTGTTATCGACGAAATTTCATAACTACATGGAGTCCACTTGGAAAGGGATCTCCAAAAAAGGATGGGGACCAACAACCGATCAAGTGAACTCCACGCAGGCAAAAAATTTCACCGATGAATGTCATGGCCGACCACCTTCGATCAGACATTGCAGATATGAAAATGCCACTGTCCGGAGTACTATTTATAAAAGAAAGTCACAAATGAGAGAGAAACACGAGTCAAATGTTACAACTTCTACTGGGCTTGGGCATGATAAGTTGGGCCACTCAGACGAGTGTAAAATAATGAGGCCCGGCTATCCTGCATGTTGTCGGGGGAAGGAGCTCATGAATGAATGAAACGGACTTCAAACTTGGAATTTCTCAACTATTTTCTACTAAAATACTTGAAACCAGGTGGGGGGGGTGACGGTACTTGGAAAATTAATTATCGTTGTATTCCATTTTCTCCAAACACTGCAAAGATTTAAATTTATACAAGTCTAAGCTTCCAGCCCACACAATCAAGATTTATATAGCGAAAACTTGACTCGGGGTGTCGTTCTCCACGGACACTTAGCATAGGCACAATCAAATAACGACGCAAAATATTCTAAACCAAAAAAAAGTAAACAATTTTATCAATCGATGTCTCGAAATCAATTCTTAATCTAGCATGCAGGATCATATATAATCGTAAATCGTAAATAACTAGTTTTGTAATCAATGTTAAAAGGATGTAACGGTTCCCCATCCCCCCCTCTTACCTTGCTACTTCAACTACTTAATAGTAAACCACGTGCTTGCCTATTGGCGGAAGGATACATGCTATGAGGATCATGGCGCATTCCAAACACCTTTACTATGCCAATGGAAATCATGTCACTCAATGCAGACCACGCCACGCTTTCCGCACAAGGTACACAAGAAACTCGTATACCTCTACCAACACCTAATAATAGGACCTAATGTACCACGAAAGAGAGTCGAGAATAGAGATGCAAGTACTAATTATGTCTAAAGTTAATTCATTAATATATCATGGTATATAAAGAAGTAGCACAAAAGAGTTTCATGTTCTCCAAGAACATTTAGCTACTCATAATGTAAACATAATACATCATTAGTAAACAAAAGTAAAGAAATGATTTCTTAGTCTTTATGTTCTCGACGGTTGTGGTTTCTTCTTCTTCGCTAACGGCCGTGGTTTCATTGCTTTAAGGTTTCACTTCCCCAAGGACTTGTTTTATCTCAAGAGAGTCATTGTATGCGGTGTGAATTATGAGACCCCAAGGTGCTCTTATATAGTGTCAGCGCCAAAACCGACTTCAATGAGTAAGGAAGGTTTAGAATGACGGTCCTTGAGTTAACGAACTTTGATCGGGCAACTTATGATCACCAGCAGACTGACTACGGCCACGACTGCGGTCACTATGTAGCCACAATAGCCCATCTACGGTCACTAAGTGGCCGCACAACTTCGATTTCTCCAGAATGTTTGTTGATTTGTCTTCCGGACTATTTTTGGACTTTGAAACTTCATTATCTTGAAAGTGGTCTTCTACAAAGTTTTAGCATTTTGAATAAACTTCATAACGGTAGTTGATGTGACTCGATTGGACTCCTCTAACTCCTTGTATTGTTGAATCAACGTATTTCCTTATTTTCTTCGATTCGGCATAAATATTGCATTTTTGCACAAGAAATCATAATTCCTCAAAATACAATCATCACCTAAGAAATACACAAGAAAGTGGTAATTGACCATAATATGATATAAATATTGAATCTTGGGCGAAAAACGAGGATCTAAAAGTTTGTTAAATCGCACATTTCATGGTCACATTAGGTGACTTATGATATGTACAAATGAGTCCCCTTCCACGAACACACAAACAAAGAAGGCCTAGGGCGAGCTTACATTCTTCATATATTACAAGGACCACGGACGTCATAAAAGCCGAGGAGATCTCACTCCCAAATCACACTAAGAGACCGACCTCCTATAGTTAAGGTGAAAGAACTAATCTCAACTCTCACAAGGATATCATTGTCAATTGATGTGATCATGAAATTTGCAATTTAACACACTTTTAGACCCTAGGTTTTTTCCCAAGATTTAATATTTATGTCATATTATGGCCAATTACCACTTTCTTGTATATTTTGTATGTGATGATTGTGTTTTCGAGAATTTTCATGATTTCCGATTCAAAATCGAGGTATTTATGCCAAATCCAACTAAATACCAAAATACGATGATTCAACCATATAAGGAGCTAGAGGAGTCCAATCGAGGCACATGATATACCGTTGTGAAGCTTATTCAAAATTAGTGGTGGGCGCGGACGGTTCGGATGAATTGATTGAATTTGGTGCAGATAATTGGGTTTGAATTTATTCATCCCAATCGACCTATCTTTATGGTACCTACAATTGGGTACCCCACAATAGATCGGATCGATAGGTTACCCTATTGGGTATTTATCATGTCATATAAATAAATAAATAAACGCTGTACAGACTACAAAGAATCAAAAGTAACTGGAAGAAAAATGGCACTAATATATACAACAAAATGTGAAGTGTGAACCATGATGTTTTGATCATGTACAACAAAGTAGTAAGCTAAACAGTAGGAAAATGTACAAAACTATCTTATAAATAGTCATCTTACGTGACCTATATCAACTATTAAGGCTAGCTCCCTCCATAATATACAGTACAGAAACATAAATTTTCATCAAGGTGAATGAGTAACCATTTTCTTGCTGAATTGCATTTAGACAACTCCATCTTGTGCCAACTGCCAAGTATATTCCTACTTGAACAATACATTTTTGTTGCTGCCATGAAATTTCAGGTGGTAAGAAACAAGGAAAAGGTTAGTAGAATAATTATGATTTAACAACATTTTGTATCTAACTACCATTGTATAAAGTGCATATTCATAGAAAATGTTTTAAAAGATCACCAAAATCAGCAACATATACTTACCAGTATCCCAGAGATTGCATTGGTACAATGAAGTGGTAGAGAAAACTTTGTACCGGCCATATCTTTTCAATACGAAAGTACCAAATTATTCAACCCATCAAGGCCATAAATCTAAGCAAGTAAGCGATTAACAAAGTCAAAAGATGTGTTTTACTCAAACAAATACAATTGTGATAGTAATCGTAAAGGCAACATGACAATATAATTAATGGAAACATGAGCAACTAAAGCAAAGAGATGACAAAACAAGTTGTAGGACTTGTTCAAGCTCCCAAAAGCAACCAATTCAACAAAATAAATAAATATAGTCTCCAGTAGTAAAAGATAAAACCAAAAATCCATAATCATGATGTGTCTAGAGTAAAAGCCTAAAAGGTACTTAAAGCCCACTCCTAATGCAAACTAAAATCAGAGTTCAACAAAACAAAATAGTCTTCATTCTTGAATTAATCCTCCACAGCAAGTTCAGATATTGAGGTCGATACTCCCATCCACGTCGCTTATGTTGCTTACTCCAAAAGATATGAGGTCCTAAATAGAATTAGTCTTTCAATTAGGATAACATCATACAAGAAAATAGTTTTGTACAAGCTACAAGACGATATACCTTAGTTGTTCTCATCCATCGCCTATGTCCTCCATAGGATCGAGCCAACATTAAGCTTTGAATACTCTATACGAAAGAGACACCTAGAGAGTTACAGCATTTGAAAATAACTTCATACCATAGCAAGTTAAATGATTTTAGAAATAAAATAATTACCCTGTTCAAGTTTGTGTACACCATGGATTTCTTCCTAAATAGATGGCAATGTTGATCCTGAATCCAATCTTGACAAAGATATTAGAGCTTGGATCTTAGGTAATAGTGAGCTTCTAAAACATCAAGAACTCTACCTCCTGCTAAAAGCAAATTTCAAATGCTCTCAGAGAAGCCGAATGCAGAAACACATCTCTAGCTAATTTGGATAGAACAGAAACCCATGAGTATTAGCTTTCCACCACGCAAAATATCAAAGTTGTCATCATCTTCCATTTCATCCTCTGCTTCCTCGCATGCATATCTCCAACTCAGACTTCACATGTTCACCTAAACCTCAACTCTTTACTTTCTTCAGCTCCCTTTTGATCAATAGTCTATGTTTCTTTCCAGAATCAATAATGGGAGGTTTCATAGCATCTGGGGAGCTCATAGACAAACTTGGCGCCGTATTTGAGGAAGATGAACCATCACCATAAATTCTTTTGTATTCAACAAACATGCTAGTTATGCCATCTTTAACCTCCTGCTTCATTTTCTGACTCTTTGATGTATCATACATTTTATCAAAACGATATTCTAAGTACTCTAACTTGTGACAAGGATCAAGAACCACAGCAAAATAAAGTAACCTGTTCATCTTATCAACTGATCCCCAATACTTTTCAAGTTTTGCTTTCATTCTCATGGCCATTTCGCGCAATTCGAAATCATCGCTCTCCAACCACTCATTAAGAGTAAACTCAACAACACTAATTTCATGGAACACTGAGTTACAAGTGACATATGAAGAACCAGAAACTTTCAAAGTAAGTTCATAAAAGCTACTCAAAAATTTCGCCAACAATGCAACTCTCTCCCAATCATAATCAGATGGAACACCTACAAATGGATCCCTTTCTAGATCTTTTCTAAAGTTATCATCTTGAAATTCAAAGGAAACAAATGCTTGTTTTAAGCTTAAAGCAAAGATCTAGCATTAAATAGTCAATTCCATCGTGGGGACGTCAAGGCACAACAATTTTTTAGTTTCCAAACCTTCCATTTCAACACATCTAGAAAATGCTTGGTATCTAGCCGGAGAGTTTCGAATATACCTTACAGCTCCCCTGATACGATTAATAGCATCGTGTTCATCTTTATTCTTCAGACCATCCTGCACAACTAAGTTAATAATATGCACAATGCACCTCATGTGCACAAATCGATGCTTGTATGCTTGTCCTCCACACATCCATCTTTCTCTTTAGATAAGAGACAAGAACATCATTGGAAGACGACATTGTCAAAGAATAAGAAATAAGTTCTCAATCCCCCACTCACGAATACATTTCTCAACAGCTTTCCCAATGTCATCCCCTTTATGGCTAGTAATAGGGCAAAAGTTCAAAATCCGTTTGTGCAACTTCCATTCATTATCGATAAAATGGACAGTGAGACTCATGTAGTTTAGTTTTTGAATAGATGTCCATGAGTCTGTTGTAATACAAACCCTTTGGGCAGACTTCTTCAACAAAGATTTAAGTTTGGTTTTCTCCTCTAAATAGAGTTGAAAAATGTCACTTGATAATGTTTTTCTTGATGGGATGGTAAATTGAGGACAAATTGTTGATACAAAATGTTTAAATCCTTCATGCTCAACAGTCCTAAATGGCAATTCATCAACAACTACCATGATAGACAAAGCTCTCCTAGCTTTCAACTCATCAAATTTCCACAATGGAGAACGAGATTCACCTTCACTAAACAAAGATTTTTGCATAGTAAGTTGCATTTGACTTCTTCCTACATCCCTAGGCATCTTCTTACAAGATATAAAATGATTTTTAAGACCATTTGTTCCATATTTCCTCAATCAAATTTTTAATTTCAACACTGCAATACTTGCATCTACCTTTTTGAATCTTTTCTTTAGGACATTCAAACTTATCAAAATAACTCCAATAACCTGATCTAGGCTCCAATGATTTACTTTTTTTAACATCATCACCATTCTTATCACCGTCTAAGTCAACAATCTTATGAGGTTCAGAATCAATTACCTCATTAGTTAACTCATTCGGAGTCAGAGTGGGATCATGAGTGGCAAGAATGCCAGAGAAGGAGAAGTGTTCGAGTCAACTCAACTTGCTCATAGTCCTCCTTTTCATTTTCCATCAGTGGTGTCTGAAATAAATGAACAACAGAAAGCCATGAATACAAATTACCAAGAATATAATTACTTAGTCAGTTTCGGATGATCTAAGCTAACTACTGTCTTCAAATACAAAGTTTGTAGCCATTATAAACTAATTACTGTACACTAACAAAACTAAGAAAATGACAAACTAGTTGAAAATGGGTATGCAAGAAGAATACATACATTCTCTATTAACTAACTTGTCATTAAATTAATAATTTTTACTTGTTTCTTCAAACTTATGTAAATCTCTAATACCTTTTGATTCTTTAAAATAAAAAACAACCAATCGCATTACTTGCACATAATAATAAGTTGGAAACACCAAATAGTTCATAATTTATACCGGCAAGAGCTTCCATGTCTAATTAGAAAGTCTAATATCTAACTCTTTGGGAAGGAAAACTTGAAGAACAAACGATTTGTGGAGAATTTGGTGGAAAGGACAAAGTACTTAATTAGGCGATTTATATATGAACATGAGCAAATCAAGAAGATCTCTACCACAATTCATATCGGTCATTTACGGCTTCGCCTTCGAGAATAAGAATAGTAGTGAATCGTGAATGAATTGGCTAGGCACAATGATACCTACCATTTTGATCGATGGGCCCGAGATGAATAATGGATTAGGGCAATGATGGTACCGCCATATTGATCAATGGAGAATTGGAGATTGGAGAAGGCGGTAGAACTCAGAAATATGCGTATGGCGCTATATACAACTGTATCCGACGGGATTCGACATGTTTTTCCATTTTCGATCTGCATCAAATTTAGCAAAATATATCGGTAATTAACATGCGGTACCCTTACCCGAATTTCCATCCATTCGATTTTTGGCTCGGGGACGGGTTCGTATTACCAACCCTTTTCCACCCCTATTCAAAATGCTAAAACTTTGTAAAGACCACTTTTCTAGATAACGAGGTTACTGAAGTCAAAAATAGCTCGAGACAAATCAACAAACATCTGGCGAAATCGAGCTTGTGTGGCCTCAAGGGGGTTGCAATAGGCCCAGTGCGGTCCCCTGGGGACCGCAGTAAGGCTGTTGTAGCCTATTTTTGCTAGCCCCAGTCCGTTATTTGTCTGGCCCGTCATTTTCCACTTTCGTTAATTGAGATACATGAATTCTATATATATAAGAGCCTTGGGTCATTAAATCACACACCATTCTTCTCTCAAGAAGCGAAATGATTAGAGAGAAGAAAAACCCTAGGAGGCGGATGCAACCAAGAAGAAGAAACCCTAGCCGTCAAGATCATTGAAGAACGAAGAACATAACCGTCTAAGAATAATTATACTCTTTCTTTACTTTCTGTTATTGAATTCATGATGATGTTTATTTACGTTATGAGTAGCTAAAGTACAACGATATTTGCTTTCCCAAGCACCCGTAATCAATCTAGTCTGATCGACCCTACCCAAACAGGTCCGACCTTACTCCTTTTAATAAGAAAGGATATCTACTAAGGAGAAAGAGCGTGGTGGATCAGTACCGACCTCCTAATGTCCTCAACCACCGCGTGATCTAAACGCGCCACCTTAATATGATAATACGAAGTCGAGTCGATAGGACCGACCATACCCGGATAAGTCATAGCTTGTCCCCGAGCACTTCCTATATATAGGAGCCAATTTACTCCTCATTAACTAAGTCAACTACAATATATTATTCCCGCCTACTCGGACTCCTAAGCACCGACATTACCAATTGAATCTAGCTCGATTTGTACAAGGCAAACCGCCAAAAATAGTGTAGTCCTCACTCTCATTTTGCAAGTGGATTCCACTTGAATATTCTAGTACAATTATTAACCTTGTCTAAGCTTTGGAGTCTTCATTCCGAGGCTAAAGGACTTAACCCTTTTATACCACATCACTTCGCTTATTACTTCTCTTCTTTCTATTTGGCAGGGAGCGTTGTTCTGTTTTTGATTCTGTTTTTGTTCTGTTTAGGAAGATCTTGTTATGTTTTGACTCTGTTGTCTACTCCTGTTTATTGTTCTGTTCTCTGCTCTGTTTTTGCTGGATAGTAAACTTACTTGTGCACTTTCTTTATTTATGATCAAATTTTCCTGTTACAAGTATATAAGCAATTTATTTTCCCAGAGAAACCAAATTTAACTATGCGTAAATCGTGTGTATCTTTTTCGTTTACACTAAATCAGTAAATTGTAATAATCAATTACAACACAATGAATTTTAAAGTTTCATAATAAGGCTGGATCACTATAAGCATTGATTTCTTCAGACGAACCATTCATTCAGGCAACCCTTGGGAATAAAACAAGTGTATGATTGTTAAGTTATAGACGACTTCGTTTGCTTGACGCCGGTGGCAGAAAACTGGAGATCCCTAGAACCTCTTTGCCAACTATCAAGACATTAATATCGTACGTCCTTCGTATATATGTGCAGCTTCCAAGTCGCAAAATGCCTGAGATAAATAACATCCGATTAAGAATATTTTCCATTTTCAGAGAAAGTTGCTACATTTTGATCGGCCAATCGTCGTAGCCGATAATAATTACTCATAACGATAAGAAGAATAATTTAATAAAATCATATCATAAAAATTTAATTACTAAATTTTCATTATATAATTTTAATAATTTATTTATTAATATCGCTAAGAAAAATTACACAAACGCATACCGACCGCAGTAATAAGAAACGTAACACTTTTTCAAAATGGCGAGATTTTCAAAATATCATAGTTCACTTAGCTTTTGGAAATGTTAGACTAATCTTGATAGGATATTGTTGCATAAGATGAATGCACACCTTTCCGACTAGAAAGTCGACTAAGATTCCATTTCCACCAAGCAATTCCCGACCTAGAGCAACAACTTCCCGTACTCTCAAGGAAATCCATGACTGAATTGATCAACAGAAACATGCAAATTAGCTACATCGATCATTGCAAGTTGAAAGCAAAAATGAAAAGCGAAAAAGTTTAGAATACATGACAGTAATATATTCATGATGTATCTACCTTGCCCATTGAGGTATGACCTGATGTCATTTTACCACTATCATACAGCTTGCACAATCGCCATCCGACTAGAAGCATTGATTGAATATCACTCAACATGAGTACTAGTTTCTGTTGTGTCAATTGGAACGCCATGCAGTGGAGCACCAAATTGTTCTCTCTCCTTCACATACCTTCCAATCACAAAGCATTCAATAGTTTTAGTTGCTAAAATTGAGAAAAGATTAAAAGAAATGATTAGGACATTGTTCTGCATTAACAGTTTCAGATATGTCAGCTATCTAATGAATTTAAACACTTTGATCCGACTCTATTCGATAAAAGAAGGCACATACTAATAGATAATCTAGAACTAAGAAACAAGAACTTATGTAAAGAAGTGATCACTTGCAGATTTATACACAACTAATAAAAATCGAGTCAAGCGTGTAGTACCTGTGACACATATCATAAACACCTACAGCGATTCCAATGCACCGCCAACTGACCATGAGGCGTAACCTCTAGCAGCTGCATTTATAGTCATAGAACAGTATAAACATTACAAAAAATGTTCGGAAATTTCAGGATCTGCAAAAAGTATGATAGTATATATACCCGATTTAAATCTTGAGAAGAACTTATTCCAGGCATCCTATCATCATCAGAAACAAATACATTGTCAAAGACAACATCCCCATTCTGAACAATTCTTTGACCAATTTTGTTTTCGATTTTGGTTACTTTCAGTCCTGGAGCACCCTTCCTCATGATAAACCTGTATCAGATATGCAAAATGAGTGATGTATGGATACGGAAACAGGCTGCAATTCTCTCAAGGGAAAAAGCAAGATTATGTTGTTACCCATTGGTCTGATTTGTTTCTGTGTTATTTGCAAACAATAAAGACATCCGCGAAAGTACTGTTTCCTATCCATCGCTTTCGACCTGCAAGTATCCAACCCCTCAACCTTCTTTGCAGTCGTACTGAATGGAGTGGCCTGGCTTCCATGCTCGGGTTCGGTTGCAGCCTGTTGAAAAAATACTAGAGTTATAACGATACAATCTGGGAATTGTGATTAATGACAGAGCAAAAGTGTATTATTTCATGTTTTTGTGAGACTTTTGCTATATTATTAACAAAAATTGTTATGGCTACAACAATTGAATCTTAGAATGTCCTGCACCAAAATTTAGCACTTACCCAACATGCTATGCTCTTAAATGTTGTTAGCGACGGTAAATACCTTTGCTTCTGCTCCTCAGTTCCGTATAAGGCTATTAACGACAGAAAGCCCAAGTGTCGTAAGTAATCAAACATAAGTACATAACATTTCAGGGGAAATTACGCGACAAAACCAAAGTATGGCATGACTCACCGATAGCCCTCGTTGCCATATATGTATGGACACCGAAGAAACTACAAAAACTCGCATCCACTCTAGCTAATTCTACTCCAATTACGGCATTTGCAGTTGTAGAGAGTTCAGCACAACCATAGCCCTGATTTATAGGTAACTCACACTTTTAGTACTTCATTTTGACATGATTCAAAGCATAAACTAAAACAAGAGGCAAAAATCATAGCTTATGTGAACTTCAGCATTGGAAATTTGGAATTGTTTCAAGAGTAAGTCTCTCGGGATGTTAACATAGGACAAAAAGACGACAAACATTACAATTATATCCAAAACATTATGATTTTACTAAGAATATCTATATACTTTACATAAAAATGATATAAAATGTTCACTTATAAAACATTATCATATTTAAAACATTACACGTATACTTAAAAACATCAATCCGTCTCTCAGGTCTCTCACGAATACATGTCTCATTCAAGACTTTACATTGTTTCAATGATATATAAAAACGGAAAATACCAACTAAAATTCGTCACACAAACGTACCTTTATCGTACCACCACCAATACCCAATGCTCCAAACTTTGAATAAGTTCATGTGGAAATTCCGCTTTTCCCAGTACTGCAAGGTCAAAATTTCAAATCACAACTTCCTTGGATTTATCAAGAACTAAAAGCAGACCACTAGTATTCAACGGTTTCTATGCGTAGTAAAAACCATAAATGTTTGAAGAATTTTCTCATACATGAATATAAACTACGTATATACCTCTGAGATTATAGGAGCAACTTTTTCCATAAAATCGCTGTACTTTATATCGCAAGCCCTCTCTTCCGGTTCCAACAGATCATCGAATTGAAAATAGTCTGAAGCTGTATTATTCGAAACTATGAACAGCTACTTCAAGATAAATTTAAGCTGGAATTATGTTTGTGTGTACAAGTAGAAATGTCTTACCACTAGGAGGAAAGATGGAAGCTGAGTTGCTGTGGAAATGTAACTGAAAAAATCGGTTGCCTTCCTTTATCTTGCATTATGTTCTGCTGCATTACATTCAATGAAGTGTGTAATTACAATCAAATTGAGAAGGAGGACGATTATGTGAAGTAAAGTCTATATTTAATCTTTATGAGGAAGTTGATCAACTTTTATCTTGTTAAGAATACGAACTACTTACTATATATGTTCTGTCAAGTGATGAAGAGCAGAGAACTGAAAACACTGAAATTATATAACGTGATGGTTGCAAGTGAAAACTATTTGGTGTCTTAATGTTAGATATATAGAATAAAAGTCAAATGAAAAGTATTTGCAAGAGTCATTGTTACTACCAATTATTTAAAAGTGTGCGCTTTGTTACTCGATCCACATAAATTGACTAAGTGGCTGTTTGGCAGTTTTAATCCAGTTGTCCTTTCCAATCATGATTGTACATCGGATTTAATCTCAGTTGAATCAGAAAAGAACACTACCTTACTCCCGATTAGGTGGATCATTCTCCCATTAAAATTATTTTTTAAAGGAATATAATTATTGAGCTTTATTTATTCTTCGTATTTATCTTCTCGATAAGTGATGTCTCGTAATTATATTAGTCGCCATTAAAAGATCCGGAATTATCATCACCTGACACCTATCATCAAACTTAAACCCTAATCGTAATACTATATTTAGTCGGGTCACCTTATTGCTGACCAATGAGCATATGGATATTCTAACCTGCATTTGCAAGTACATGTTTATAATCCCGCTACCATTAACAACTCAATTAACAACTGAAAGTCAACATTGGTGTGGAAGGCCTTGAGCAAAAATTATTGGTGATGAAGAGTTCAGCAAGCACATGCTTGCTTACTTGTAAAGGCTATTGTTTTGTAAGAGGATTGGTAGAGAAAATTCAGTACTTTGATTTGTTAGAACATCCATATCATTAAGAAGATTAATGCAACCAACATATAAGTTTCTAATAATCATATCTCCTTACTAAGACCATCATCCCTCAAAAGTTCTTATTCGCATTGAGATGATTATCCATTTTATATGATTGCTTCACATAATCTTCCGACATGTGAATATTCTAATTGTGGAATTTATGTATATTTCTGTAGGATGTAATCTTGGAGCATTTATTATGCTCATGTAAACAGCTTTTCCCGATCTAGTAATAATTGTTGTCGTTTAAAAAAACAAATTATGTTTAATCTCCCTACCTACTCTTTTAATTATATTACACTTCCGACATCACGCCTCATATTCCCCATATATATATATGTATTTCAACTTTAATTTGACTATAAATTAATTTTAAATAATATCAAAAGAATAATTACAAAAATTATGTTATAAAAGATTAACTAGTATATTTATCTATCCAATAACATGCTTCCAATTTTATCATTTTAATCGTGACACAAAATTTCTTATTTTCATTTTCAGTTATTTTACTATGCCATTTAACTAATACTTACATAAAACATTTACATTCCGTGTGACACTCAAAATGTCACTACTTTTCTGTATATAGAAAAATAATCATATACTAGCACGCCATCTAGCTAGACTTGCACATATTTTGAACAGTATATAATATAGTAATAATAACCATATTGTAAGCACTCCAAGTAAGACTTATACTGACATTTCAATCATAGTACTCTGCTTACAAGCTGATTAATGAGCTCAGCCTTAATAATGTCCTTGCAAACCAATATTGCCTCAGTTATACCTTGTAGTTGAAGTGTAGTTTGTGTGTAAATTTAAAATAAAAGTAATGATAAGAACTGAAAATATCAAAATGTAGTTTTACTTGTAAAAATATGATTTCGTTAATTTTGTATACAGGAACATGATTGTTTATTACATTTTTTGATATTTTTCACATAGTTTTTATCGACCGGCATGTACATTTTTTCTAGATGAGCGTGTGGACCAAAAATATCAAAAATGTAGTTTTACTGAGGTATTAAGTTATTTTGGGAGTTTCGAAATGTAACATGTATCATGTTTTGTGGTATTGAAGGAGCAAAATTGAGGAGTAAAATCACTCTACATTTTCAGTCACACGTTCATCTAGGAAAATCACATGACACTATGTTGTGATGACCAATTAATTAACTCGTCTTCAATATTCAGACATAATCATCTATGACTGTAAGCACACCCACATTGGACTAAAAGCTTAGTGAAAGATACCTTGGACTTACTTGACGGTAAGTACGGCAAAGTAGACTAAAATCTTTAGGAAAAGATACTTAATTAAGGTTTTTTTTTTTTTTTTTTTTTTTTTGGGCTAATAGTATAATTATTGGGCTCCATCTAAATTTAGATAAACATAGTACAAGCCGACATGACATTTACATCAGATACTACACGTGACGTGATATAGTTTGCAAGTCCAACACGATGAGACTATTAAGCTAGGGGGTCAGGTGTCCCATAAAACAAGAGACGAACTACAATAACTAGCTAGTTGAGAGTACAATCACTATCAAATTCTATCAAATTTAGCTAATAGATTAGCTACGACACATTCGTGATACACAAAACAAACTTCAATCGACAAGCTCCACAGGTGCGTCTAATCTCCATCAGAATCCTCATGTGCCCCCCTTGGGGATCTCTTGAGTACAGTTAAGACATTGAAAAAAGTATCTGAAAGTCAAGTCTGGCGAAGTGATTTACTTCTACGACGCCTCATTTGGTCTTTTTTTACCTGCCTTTTATTGTTGTTTCTCAATTATGCTTTTATTAGTTTTGTTAGAGTATTTTTACTTATTTTGTTATTCGTTGCTTTTTGGGATTTTCGCTAAACCCGCTTGTGAGGTGCAAGGATGCATTTATATGCATTTAGAAAGTCAGATTCCAATGCCTCAAACGATGCCGGAAATGGAGTGGGAAGGCCAAAAATACCAAATTTGAGTCAAAGTATAGAACCGGCATCTTAAGATCCTCAGCGTACGCTTGTTGCCTACTTAGAGCTTTTGTTTAAATCATTTATGAAAGAGACGCTTTGAGCTCGCATACACCAACCGGTTACAATTAATCCGATATTAGCTTTTGAACCTGCTTTTTCTTTTAACTCATTATCTTCTTTTCAA